>SKCR01047482.1:0-40813 GCA_019454045.1 Zanthoxylum bungeanum
GCCAGCTGTTATTAATGAGCACAATCCATTTGCAACTCAGGAGGCGCAACATCTTCCGCACCAAGGACCCCGTATAATTTGTCTCTAACGGATATAGCTCATCCACAACCTTACATTTCATTTCACACCTTATGCCGTGTGGATGGCCGTTAGCGAGCCTTTTTATATTCCATTTCCCACCTCACTAAGGAGAAGCTTTCACCTCTGGTGGCCTATGTCTCATGCAGAGTTTTTCCTCTTCCCAACTTTGTTCTGATCTTTTCTTTCTCATTTTCAGGGCTCTGTTTGGCTATGGAGAGTTTGGTTAATAAGGTCCCTTTAAATAAGTAGTTGTGAAGCCTTGCCTTTTCACCTTCCCTTGTTACATATTCCGGTACTGTTATCACGTGAAGGGTCTTTCCACGTGCTGTCCGATTAATTGGAGGGGCTCTCTTCCCAAAGTCTGTTCCTCTGCCCAAAGTGAGTCTGCGGCCTGAGGGTCTTGTCATATCAGTCTGAACCTCCCTGTTTGCGTTAATAGTGGAGAGAGCCTGGGCGATGCCTTTGTAAAGTGTAGTGCCGACAGTTGTCTTTAGCCGATCCTGGAGGTCGATGTTAAGGCTTTGAGTTTGGCCGATCAGCTAGAGGCCGAAGTGACGAAGTTGGGCGAAGTAAGTTCAGAGTTAGGTTCTTCGCTCTATAGTCTGTCGGGCCGCCCTTTAGAGTCCTATGTGAACCCATCATGTCTGCAATAAATGCGCGGCCCTTTCCTATATGTTTAATCATGAGGCCCATTTAAGAGCCATTTTTTATGTCACTTCCGTGTTTCCTTCCGCTGCACGTCATCTTCACAGCGAATTGTGTTTGAACATCTATCTAGGGCAACCTTTCGTTCTTTTCTATTTTCCCGCTGCTTTCATTTTTCAATGATTCGTATGGTGGCGCCTGTTCTTCACCCGTTATATAAGGGTTCACCCTAATCATTCTCACTTTTACCTTCTGCAACTCTTTTTTATTTCGGGGTGGAATAGCTTCAGTGATCGCTCGAGATTTGTTGGTGTCAATCTCGATTCCCCATTGGTGCACTAGAAACCCTAGGAAATTTTCTGCGCATACACCAAAAGCACACTTGGCCGGGTTTAGCTTTAGTTTGAACTTTCTCATTCGCTCAAAGGCCAATGCTAAATGGCCAAAATGCTCATCCGTGGTCACAGACTTAGCCACTATATCGTCCACATATACTTCTACAAACTCACCAATCATGTCGTGAAAGATCAGATTCATGGCCCGCTGATATGTGGCGCCAGCGTTTTTTAGGCCGAATGGCATTACTACGCATCCATAACATCCCAAAGAGCCTAGGGATCTAAAGGCTGTTTTATACACATCGTCTTCGGTGATGTATATCTGATTGTAGCCCGTATACCCATCTATAAATGAGTACACTTGATACCCTGCCGTGGAATCCACTAGGGAATCGACCGTCGGCATTGGGTATTGGTCCTTTGGCGTTGCTAGGTTCAAATTCCTAAAGTCTATACAGATTCTTATCTTTCCATTCTTTTTTCTAACTGGGATAATATTTGACAATCATTCCACATATCTGGTCGTTCTGGTGAATTTCGCCTCTAACAGTCGTTCAACTTCTTCCTTAATATCAGACATGACATTAGACACAAACCTCCAGGGAGGTTGCTTATGAGGCCTGTGGCTTGGCATGATAGGTAGCATATGCTTCACCGACGTCATTTCTAAACCAGACATCTCATTGTAATCCCACGCAAAACAATCTTTGTATTCTCGCAACAAACAAAGCAGCTTTTCGCGTACCTGGGGCTCCAGTTCTTTGCTGACGTAAGTTATGCGCCTATCGTGCTCGTCCCTCAGGTTTACCTCATCCAAAGCATCTTGTCCTCTTGATATGTTTGTTTTGCATCGTCCATTCAGAGCGTACTCTTCTTCCATTGATTCTTCTCCCTCCATCAAGCAGTCTATTCCATATAGTTCATTTACTTTGTCTTCTATCTGGTGTGCCAACAATTTTCCTCTTAAGGCCGAAATGGCGGCATGTGATTCATCCTCATTTCTTCGTTCCCTTACATAGGCCAATAAACTGGCCTTGGAGGCCGCAAGGGCGGCTTGCTCCTTATTCTGGCCGTACCCTATTCGAACCGCTGAGTGTTGGTTCACCAAGGACCACTGTGGTTGGTCTCGTTTTTGCGAACAAATTGTCTAGCAACCCTACGAGGTACGGCTCATCATTCTGAGCCACAATGGTCGGACTTTCTCATTCGTTCAAAACTCTGATCGGCCCATAATTCCCTTTGTACATGAAGTACTCGGCCGAATTTATCTCTGCAGCGAAAGGCTTATTG
The DNA here is from genome assembly GCA_019454045.1 of Zanthoxylum bungeanum. Classification (NCBI taxonomy): domain Eukaryota; kingdom Viridiplantae; phylum Streptophyta; class Magnoliopsida; order Sapindales; family Rutaceae; genus Zanthoxylum; species Zanthoxylum bungeanum. Next base: position 2,355 of record SKCR01047482.1, read on the forward strand.
TCGGCATGCACTATCTCTACTTCGTCCCTTTGGTTCCAGAAAACCAGACATTGGTGGAGGGATGAAGGGATGCATCGGCTGTCGTGTATCCAATCTCGTCCCAGGAGCATATTGTATGTGGTCGGCCCATCTATGACGAAGAATACTACTGTCTTTGTAGTACTTCCGACCTGCAGGTCCAATAGGATAATCCATTTTACCGTCGTCGCTCATCTGTTAAAGCTAGTGAGTACTACCTCTGTGGGGAGGAGATCTTCTTCATATTTGGCCAAACGCCCCAGCATCTTAACTAGTCTTGCATTGATGGCTGCCCCGTTATCAATTAGCACTTTGGAGACGGGGATCCCATTAGCCTTCGCCTTTATGTACAGTGGTCGCAGATGCTTTTTCATTTGAGCTGGTGGCTTCGGGAAAACTACTTTCCCTAACAGGCCAATTTCCATCGCCTGATCGCCCTCATGGTTACTTTGAGGTGATTCCCCTTCTGTGTCCCATTCGGAAAGCGGCAGTGTGGCGGGTGCTTCCTGAGAGACATGATTGATGGTCAGTCTTCGTTTTTCGGCTCTGGTGATGGCCCGCTTTATCTTAGGTGTCCCATACAGAACAAGGAATGGGTGTCGTCCCAAATCCTCCCCCAGTGTCCCGACTGCAGGGTTTTCAGCTTCATATAATTCCCTGAGAAACCGACTCTGTGAAATTCTCCTTCTCCTTGATTCGGTCTTGATGTCTATTTCTTCTTCTATGTCGGTCATCTCCTCATCTGAAGCCTCTCTATCTGTTATCGAGAGTGCTGCAAATTCGGTTTCGTCACCCTCGTAGACATCCTCACTTGTTCTAGCTTCCCCACTATTATCCCCCTTGAATTTCCCGGGCAACAAGTAATGATTAGCCACAACTGGCGGCAAACTACCGAATTGAATGATGATAGGCGGCTCCTCATCATCTGTTTCATCCTGCTTCCGCCTGCCGAATTTGGTGCGTTCACCATAATTCGTCTCAGTTCCTTCTTTACTGTTATTCTCTTTTTTATTTACCTCGGCTTTTCCTGTGATGCGAGGACCACGGCCTGTGGTGGCCTTTGCTTCGTCTTGTCAGCGCATCAGATAGCCATAGTTTCTTTGGTGCCTCATCAACTGTGTCCTTGTCATTTCGTCCATAGGGGGATAATTCATGTTTGCTCGTTGTCCTGGGTGTGGCTTTCGGTATGAATGCCAAACATTGGGCCGATGAATTTTCGGCCTAAATGTCCTTACGTTTTGGACGAAGTTCAAATTCTCCCCATAGAACCTTGGAGCGAAGGTTCGTGGCTGCCATGACAATTCTCTCTTCGCAGGCCTATCGCAAGTCTCCTCCAACTCTTTCTTCCACTTCATGTTGTTCTTGCACCGAACACAAATGTTCTTCTCGTTTCCTTGTTCTGCAAGTGCCTTGATTCTTTCCAGAACGCTTGGGCGGCGGCAGTGCTGTCCTTCATCCAGCACCAATTTGACTTTCGGTAAGTCCATTTTAGCAAGGTCTGGATTGATCATATTCAACTCCACCGATTTTGGGAAGGGGTTGCTGTCTACTGCCATCTTCTTCTCGAACGTAATTCTTCCAGACTCTATGGCATCCTACAAGAAATTACGAAAAACAAGGCAATTGTTAGTTGTATGAGACCATGCATTGTGCCATTTACAATATTTCTTACTGTCGATTTGCTCGGCTGTTGGAAACGTGTGTCGGTCGCTTAAGCCAATCTGCTTGTCCTCGTATAACTGGTCAAATATAGCATCGACTTTAGTAATGTCGAATGAGAAGTTCATGCCTTTTTTATCATTCTTTTCACTTGCTTGGGGTTCCGCCCATGCTTTGCAGACATAAGGCTTCCCCTTCACCAATTCGGTCAAGCATAAATCGACCGAGTCGGCGTCCACTTCGCCCACCTCATAGTCGATGTTTCTATAATATGTCAATTTGCTCGAATTTTTCATTTGCTTCTCTTCTCGTAATAATTGCTCATAACGCACCACACTGGTGGTGAGATGGGGAAGGTCTCAAAACTCGCGATCCTGAAACTTCTTCTTTAGATCGAGATTCAGGCATCCTTGAGCGATTCTCACGAATTCCTTTTCGGGCAAAGGCACGTAACATCGGCCTCAGGCTACCTTAAACCTTTGTAAAAACATTTCAGCCCACTCTCCGGGCAATTGCCTTAAGTTTGCCAAATCGGCTAAGACCACTTTAGATTCGGCCTTGTAAAATTGTGCATGGAACAATTGCTCCATTTACTGCCAACTTTTCTCTGAATTGGCCGGCAGGCTAACATACCAAGAGAAGGCTACTCCCGATAATGAGCCGTGAAATAACCTTAGTCTGTGGAAATCATTGACTTCCCCACACTGAAGGGTAAATCGTCCTATGTGTTCCATGGTAGAAACTTCCTCAGACCCCGGGAAGAGGGAAAAATCTGGTATTTTGTAGTTTCTAGGCCAGAGATAAGCCACATCGACCAATCAGGATACAGATTCCGATATCTTGGCCGAATTGGCCGTATGCCTAGGCCGAATTGGTTTTGAAGGATTTCAGCCATCTGTTCTCTTAGCATATCGTTGCCATTAAATGACACTGCTATGGCCGGCGGCTGCGGCCCTCTCAAAAGTGGGACATGATTGTGATTCTGCCTCTGATATGCTTGGTCGCCCTAAGGCATCACCATTTCGTGTTATGCCATGTTTGGCCCTTGGTGAATATTTGGCCCCAATTGTGGGCCATTCCCTCTAGGGCTTATTCCTCCCCTAGGAACCGTAGGGATGTTGGTCCCTTGTGGAGGAGCATTACTAGGACCAGCCTTATGACTGCTTGCTGCAGGATGGGGCGTAGTCCTCGACAGCGTTGTCCCGTCGTTTACAAATCTGGCCATCAATTCATTTATCGAGCTTAGATGTTCGGCCATATTTTCGTAATGTGAATTGCTAGTTGATACAAATTTGTCTATGACATGCGCATTTTGAAGCCTAACCTGTTCGACGACATTCTGTGTGAATTCGCCGAACAATGCGCGCACCGCATTAGGGCTGAGCTCCCTCATAGATTCGTACCTGCTGGCATCTGCTAGACCCTCGAATTGACCCACTATGGCTGGAACGTTGGGCTGGTTGGTTTGCTCCAGTCCTCCTTCCTCCGCAGTTGAGCCAGTCTGAGTGTTTCTTTTCGGAGGCATCTCCACTCCTTTTACACCAATTCTCCCACTGTGGTCGCCAAAAATCGTTTGCGCAATTTTTATACGTGAAGAAAGAAGAGCGTGTAAGGTTCAAACCTCCTGAGACAAAGTCCCAGCAAGGGGTGTTTGATTGAGTGAATAAGCCTCCAAGGGGCGCAAGCACACAAGTTACAGTCCTAAGATTACAATCTACGAAATGAAAAATAAAAATATGCTCATTTGAGTCTTCATTTGATCGGGGCTTTTTCTCTTAGTGTTGGTTGGCTTTTATAGCGAGGCTTGTCAACTGCTTGGGCAGTTCCAGTATCTCCTTGCAGCTGCTGGATCGTGTCTCCAATCGTTGAGCTGTGTGTCTCAACTGCTTGATTATGGAGGGAAAACTGCCCAACTGCTGCGATCGTGGAAGTAACCGCATCATGGGTTTTCGCCCTAACCATTGGTTCGGTCGCTCCAAGCCCTTCGTCGCTCTTCGGCCCATCGTCCTTCTCCCTTTCGTTCTTCCTTTCGTCCTAGGGCGACTTCGTCCTATGGTGGGGATTTTCATCTACCAACAATAATCAAGCAAATTTGCAAGTGTTAAAACATTTTCTACTTCCTAACTTCTCATTTTTCCTGTTCCTTATTTTGGCTTTTCATTATGCATTCCATGTTTCCAAGTGCTTGAGGCCAAAAGGTCAAGTTTTGAAATGCTGTTATTTGTAGCGGCATTGCTTATGGAATCCACCAAAGCAATGGAAAGTGTGCTCCTTACGCTATTAGTCTTGTCATCCAAACGGATTGCAGCCATAATAACTGAAAGTAGATTTAAGGATGCTGAGCGAGACAGGGAATTAAAAGCCGATTCATGATCAACAATGGTGGTGGTGTTGCATGGGAGATTGTTGTCGATGGGCTTTTGTACATGGTATGCACAAGCTGTTGCTGTTGGGTATGAAACACTAGGGGTATCATGGCCACACTGATCCAATCCTTTTTTTTTTCAATACACATACTCAGAAAAAATTTATATATCAAGATTGGTTCTGGTTTCCTTGATATTAAAGAATGTCAAGTCGATTATGATTGTTCAATGGAGATTAAGAAGGTCAGGTTGCTCCAGGGAATAGGAACGACCATTTTTAACAGCAGGAGCTTTTCCATGATATATAATACAAGTAGAATGAGGGGTCAAAAAAGATTTTCTGGAGAGAAACAAGAAGAAAGAGTAAGAACCCATAAGGATTTTTCTCTATTGATGATAAACCCTGACTTCATGAGTGAATTATTATTCTTTATATGTCTTCATGGTGAGGCTAATTAGCTTTTCAAGTAATTATTGTTTTAAATCCCACAAATGCATGACGTCATTCATGTTGTAGTTGTATCAATTCCCACAAAGAAGCATATGTTTTAAAATGACAATAATTAAAGGTTCAATTGCTTTTTATGTATCTTATAGGAATATTCAAGAGCGTTCTGAGAGGTTGGAATGTCGCTAACTTAAGTTATTTTTGTTGTTTAATAAGTATTGCAAATCCCATACCTTCTTTTTGAAAGGGATAAAATAACTCAAAGTTTTGAATTTTACTAGAATTTGTTTCCCTTCACTACTTTTATCACTAGGTTTCCTCATTAACCTTCAAACATTGTGTTTTAATAGTTGCCAACTAAAAGATATAGTAATAGTTGGCCAACTCTTTCAAGGTTTTAAAATTGAGCAGTTGAGTGTTGAAATTGGACAACTGACTCACTTATGGTTACTAGATTTGATAAATTGTTTGAGCCTTAAGGTGATAGCACAAAATGTCTTATCAAAATTATCTCTATTACAAGAGCTGTATATGGGTGATAGCTTTATTAAATGGGAAAAGGCTGAAGGTGGACACTTGAAGGGATTGGCGGTATTAATTAAGGTTCTTGTAGATGAATAACTTGAGTCAATTATTTTCAGTAGGTCGGAGAAGAAGTGAAAGAGAGGATTGTAATGTAGCATTTAGTATAGAGCTTGGTGAGCTTAAAAATTAATTTATATTCTCACTGTAATATTTATAAATTAGCTTATCCTCTCAATCAAATATTCTCTACCAAACAGTACCTAACTTAGTTATTCAACAAGTCTTGAAAGTTTTTGTTTGGGGAATTACATTCTTGAATTCTGATACTTAGAACAAGTTTTTGTGTGTGACTATCAAATTATGAAGACTTTTTTTCTAAAGGAGCCTTACTCATACCAAACCTCCTAAGTGCAAGTGACAAACAAAGAAGAGCGTTGGGAAGGCAACCTAAATTCCACCATACATAAAATGTTCAAATAAATGCTATGTGTTATTTGATTTACCTAAATTTCCCGTACATTACCATTGTATGTGGATTTAAAGGCCATACTTTGAGTTAAATGTGTCATTTTTCGACCCATAATAAATTGATTCGAAACTATCAAGAATATGCATATGTTGATGGCTCGCTGTGCCACTTTGGCCCATCAAATCATCCCTAAATTACTCTTTAAATTTTACAAAATATGACTCTTTAGCATCGCTATAGTCATCTGCAACGACGCAAAAACTTTTAGCAACGCCGAACGGCGACACAAAACTCTGAAGCCAATGACTATTAGTGTTGCTAACCACAATGGCGTCGCTAAAGCGACACTAAAAATAACTTTTAGGGGCCACAATATTTTGGGAATCTAAAAGTTAACTTTTATCAACGAAATTTTAACTCTTATCGTCGATAAATATTAATATTTAGAGACGCCAATTTGGTAAAGTCAAAATTTTAAAAAAATAATTAGTATTCATTATAATTTACAATAATTTATTTTTAATTTAAAGTAACTTATTTCTAAATTATAATATATTTATTTATAAATTATTAGAAATAATATTATATTTATTAAAAATTAATCAAAAAGGAATTATAACAAAAAAAATTGTTGATATTAAACATAAATTTACAAATTTTTTATTACCTTAAACAAAAATAAAATTGTTTGATGGTGTTTTCAGGCACTATGATATTTAAAGCAGCAAGATGAGGATAGAAGGGTAATTCCCTGATTGGGAGAGAATCATTATTGTGAAACCTGTAAAACACAAAGATATCAGAGAAGCATATCTCGGTAATAAAAGCATTATTCAGTTTGTGCCCGTAGACGTAGGTCGGACCAAAATCCGCCGAACCACGTTATATCTCCTTGTCGATTGGTGTATTTATCTGTATTTTGCTAAGTTTGCTTTTGGTCCCCCATAACCAAACAAATTCACTATTGAAGGACGATTATCTCGGAGGTAAAATTCCCATATTACCCTGAGACCAAAATCAGTCGTCAACAGTTGGCGCCGTCTGTGGGGACTCCAACAAAAAACAGCTTGCGTAATAGACCATGGCAGAAGGCGGAAATCACCGGTCGGTAGGAGTTCAACAGCAGAATGGATAGAGAAAATGAAAGAAAATCGGTTCGATCGTGTTTTTTCCTCTTCATGCGAAAAATAACACAGAGACCATACACACCAAAGAAAAAAATCTAGTGTTATACGATTTCGGAAGTGAATAATTACAAATCCAACATAGAGTGTCAGACTACTGTTATGCCTCACAAGTTCTGAGATACCGGGTTTCGAATTTATGGATGAGCTCTGGGAGAGGGCCGTGGAGACAGTATTAGACGGTCAAACAAAAAGCGGCGCGGCTCGAACCCTAACATTAGACGACGGCGCCGTTAAGTGTGTGCAAGACCGGCTGCCTCCACCGACCATTTTGGAGAGATTCGATCGCCAACGTAGAGTTTCATCGCTTGAGTAGTTTGCACGGCTTAAGAATCTTCAGAAACTTATCATGTCCGACAACCGTATAGCCGGTGGCCTCAAGTTTCTTGTCCAAGCCGACTTGGATACCCTTCGCAACCTTGATTTGTCTAAACAATCGGATCCAGTATATTGAAGATCTGGCGCTGTTGGCTCAGCTTTGGCTCGTGTCTCTTGATCTATGGATGCAGAGGAGAACAAAGAGACCAGAGTCTGATGACGAAGAGGAGGATGATGAGTCGGACGAGAGGATGATCCAGGGAGTGGAGAATTGACGGTGAGGATCGGCCGTTTGGGAGGGATAATGAACTTAGTGAGAATGCTGGAGATATTGGCCCAGAATTTCTTGTAGCACTTCCTCCTGATATCAGAGAAGGAGTTCTAGCACAACAACAAGTTTCCACTTTAATGCTAATGAGGAGTGTTGAGATATTGGCATATAAGGTGCAAAATATCTGAAATATTTTCAGGAAGTTAGTTGCTATAGATAGCCTAGAATAAACTTGTTTTCATTATTTGATATTTGATTTGTTAGTTAAGATAATGTAATGTAACAGTTCCTTGATTTTAGCATAAAGTTAAGCAACTTTTATTATCACAAGCTAATAAAAATAGCGCTTCATATCAATAAAAATTAAGCAAATTCATATCCTTTTATATTCTTCTACATTCCAAACTCTCTTACAACATACATTTAAATCCAACAGAAAGATCAGATAATGACTGCATAGCTCATGCTACTTATATTATCTTAGAAAGATCTGATAAGGATCTTGTCACTTGGTTTCCTCATTAAGCTTCAAACATTGTGTTTTAATAGTTGCCAACTAAAAGATACAGTAATAGTTGGCGAGCACTTTCGAGTTTCTAAAATTTAGTAGCTGCCATGCTGAAATTGAATACTGACCCACTTACGATTACTAAATTTGATAAATTTTTTGAGCCTTAAGGTGATAGCACCAAATGTCTTATCAAAATTATCTATGTTAGAAGAACTATCTATGTGTGAAAGATTTATTCAATGGGGGGTGTTAGTACCATGATTTTGATGATACCAATGAAGGAAAAAGGCTCAAAGACATAAGACTTTGGTAAAGAATATCAATATTAGCAACTTGATTTCGACGATGTCCAAACATCTAAATATTAGCGAATTAAGTTCGATGAGGCCAAATAAGCAAAAGTGATGATGAAGCCAAAATATTGATGAAAAGCCAAAATATTAAGGTGCTAGCACCAATGTCTTATCAAAATTATCTATGTTAGAAGAACTATCTATGTGTGAAAAATTTATTCAATGGGGTGTGTTACCATGATTTTGATGATACCAATGAAGGAAAAAGGCTCAAAGACATGAAGACTTTGGTAAATAATATCAATATTAGCAACTTGATTTCAACGATGTCCAAACATCTAAATATTAGCGAATTAAGTTCGATGAGGCCAAAGAAGCAAAAAGGTGATGATGAAGCCAAAATATTGATGAAAAGCCAAAATCAGCTTCAAGATGATCAAGAGAGCAAAGATGATAAAGAGTCAAAAAGACAATGAAAAAGCCAAAGCAAGATGAAAAACAATATGATGATTAAGAGCTAACATTAATGGTAAGTGAGTTTATTCAAATATTTTAAACCTCTTAGGAATCATACATTTTGCATCACTTACATTTAAAATGGCTTAGAATGCTTAAAAAATCATTTGCATTTTATTTACGCAAAATGAATTTCAATACCCAAGTGCATCGGAAAATGGTTTTGAAAAATTAGAAAACGGTAGAATTAAATTTCAAATGATATACCGTTAGATATATATGCGTCTCTAGTTTGCTAGGTTTAAATTGAATACAATTCCAATAATAGAACTTTTACTAAGCCATATTACTACAACATATTCAGATGTGCATTTTTTGCAGACCTATCATATTAGAAAAATTCCACAAAATTCATCTTAAAGTTCATGAGGCTGAATTTTTGTAAATGATAACTCTATGTGTCTAGTTTATCTAGAAAGTTACGGAACTTAATTGGGAGTTTTCTAGAGAAAGTTATGGCCAAAATAATGAGTACTGTCATGATTGGATGGTCATCAAAAACTTACTGAGACAGACATATCGATTTGAGATAGGCACACCGATCCCTATACCGGTCAGATATGGATTTTCATACATTATGGAACCAGACCAAATCATACCGGTTCCCATAACGGTCTCCATACCGATCTCTTTTTTATAAGCCATTTCTTGATGTCAGATCGACATACCGATAATATAGATCGGCATATTGGCCTCGGAACAAAAAAATGGTCATATTCAGTTTTAAGTCTTTAAATTAAAGCTTGATTTCATTTTTACTATCGGGTATATTTTCGGAAAAATTTATTCAAAGTAAAAATAATTTTCACATATATTTTGATTACACAAACAAGCTTCAAACACTTTTAAATAATATTTTTTTTTCAAAATCTTATACATCTTACATTCTCTACACTTTGAAAAAGCTCATACTTCATCTTCACATTCATATATAGTGAGCTTGTGATACAGTTGGGTGAGATAATCTGTTAGAACAATTTGCACAATAAAAAAATATTACTGTTCATCAGGAACAAGAAATTGAAGTTGGCTTGAGTCATGGACTAGGTCGCTCTCTTAAGATTTCATCCGGCTCTGCCCAAAATTATGCTAGCAGTATGTCACCAGCCCGCCGTCCCTAGGATAAAACAAGCAAAAATATGTCACAATTGATTTTGCACAAAACAATTGGTATATTCACACCCAAAAATATTGCTCGAAAACATCATTTATATCGAATTTTTGGATTATGACAGAAATAATTTTATCGGATGCTAGCCTCTATATGTTTCCTTCTTTATACTCATCAACTAGCAACATGAAGCACTAAATAGCAATAGATACATTTGAAGCTTAAACAGCATATAATCAAGCAAATTTGCCGGTTTTAAAACATTTTCTACACCTAACTTCTCATTTTCCTGTTCCTTATTTTGGCTTTTCATTTATGCATTCCATGGTACATTTCATAAGAGAAACACCAGCAATAAAAGTGGCCTGTTTCCAAGTGCTTGAGGCCAAAAGGTCAAGTTTTGAAATGCTGTTATTTGGCAGGCATTGCTTATGGAATCCACCAAAGCAAGGGAAAGTGTGCTCCTTATGCTATCAGTCTTTTCATCCAAACGGATTGCAGCCATAATAACTGAAAGCAGATTTAAGGATGCTGAGCGAGACAGGGAATGAAAAGCCGATTCATGATCAACAATGGTGGTGGTGTTTGCATGGGAGATTGTTATGGATGGGCTTTTGTACATGGTATGCACAAGCTGTGCTGTTGGCTATGAAACACCAGGGTATCATGGCCCACTGATCCAATCCTTTTTTTTTCAATACACATACCAGAGAAAATTTATATATCAAGATTGGTTCTGGTCGATTATGATTTTTCAATGGAGATGAAGAAGTGCAGGTCACTCCTGGGAATAGGAACGACTTTTTTTTACAGCAAGAGCTTTTCCATGATATATAATACAAGTAGAATGAGGGATCAAAAAAAGATTTTCTAGAGAGAAACAAGAAGAAAGAGTAAAACCCATAATGATTTTTTGAGTGAATAATTATTCTTTATATGTCTTCATGGTGAGGCTAATTAGCTTTTCAAGTAACTATTGTTCTAAATCCCACAAATTGTAACTGAAAAATTAAATAACAAATAATGAGCAAATTAACTTTGTAATTAAATTTCTGTTACTTAAAATATTGTTACTATTTTTTTTTTTCTTTTAATTCATAATCAATGCTAACAAACATTTAAATCTTCTTTGTAATCTTTTGTTCACACATTGGAAACTGCAAGGAATAGAGTGTATATGTTGACCGACAATCCCAAGCCTCATGCTTTTTATTGGATAATGGTGATAATGAAGACGAAGTTAAAATGCATGACGTCATTCATGTTGTAGTTGTATCAATTTCCACAAAGAAGCATATGTTTTAAAATGACATAATTAAAGTTTCAACTGCTTTTTATATATCTTATAGGAATATTCAAGAGCGTTATGAGAGGTTGGAATGTTCCTAACTTAAGTTATTTTTGTTGTTTAATAAGTATTGGAAATCCCTATACCTTCCTTTTGAAAGGGATAAAACAACTCAAAGTTTTGAATTTTACTAGAATTTGTTTCCCTTCACTACCTTCATCACTAGGTTTCCTCATTAACCTTCAAACATTGTGTTTTAATAGTTGCCAACTAAAATATAGTAATAGTTGGCCAACTCTTTCCGAGGTTCTAAAATTGAGCAGTTTGAGTGTTGAAATTCTGACTCACTTATGGTTACTAGATTTGATAAATTGTTTGAGCCTTAAGGTGATAGCACCAAATGTCTTATCAAAATTACCCTATTAGAAGAGCTGTATAAGGGTGATAGCTTTATTCATTGGGAAAAGGCTGAAGGTGGACCCTTGAAGGGATTGGCGGTATTAAGGTTCTGATAGGATTCCATACTTTGGCGGTATTAATTAAGGTTCTTGTAGATGAATAACTTGAGTCAATTATTTTTCAGTAGGTTGGAGAAGAAGTGAAAGAGGATTGTAATGTAGCATTTAGTATAGAGCTTGGTGAGCTTAAAAATTAGTTTATATTATCACTGTAATATTTATAAATTAGCTTATACTCTCAATCAAATACTCTCTACCAAACAATACCTAACTTAGTTATTCAACAAGTCTTGAAAGCTTTTGTTTGGGGAATTACATTCTTGAATTCTGATACTTAGAACAAGTTTTTGTGTGTGAGTATCAAAATATGAAGACTTTTTTCTAAAGGAGCCTTACTCGTACCAAAGCTCCTAAGTGCAAGTGACAAACAAAGAAGGGCGTTGGGAAGGCAACCTAAATTCCACCATACATAAAATGTTCAAAGAAATGCTATGTGTTATTTGATTTACCTAAATTTCCCATACATTATCATTGTATGTGGATTTAAAGGCCATAATTTGAGTTACATGTGTCTTTTTTGACTCATAATATATTGATTCAAAACTATCAAGAATATGCATATGTTGATGGCTCGCTGTGCCACTTTGGCCCAGCAAATCATCCCTAAATTACTCTTTAAATTCTACAAGAATATGACTCTTTAACATCGCCATAGTCATGTGCAATGACGCAAAAATTTTAGCAACGCCGAACGACAACACAAAACTCTGAAGCCAATGACTATTAGTGTTGCTAACCACAATGGCGTCGCTAAAGCGACACTAAAAATAACTTTTAGTGACCACAATATTTTGAGAATCTAAAAGTTAACTTTTAACAACGAAATTTTAGCTCAATAAATATTAATATTTAGAGACGCCAATTTGGTGACGCTAAAAGTCAAAATTTTAAAAAAATAATTAGTATTCATTATAATTTACAGTAATTTATTTTTAATTTATAGTAACTTATTTCTAAATTCTGATATATTTATTTATAAATTATTACAAATAATATTATATTTATTAAAAATTAATTAAAAAATGAATTATACAAAAAAAATTATTGATATTAAACATAAAATTATAAAACTTTTATTACTTTAAACAAAAATAAAATGATAAATTACATGTATGAAATATTTAAATACAAAATTAATGTCCTTCATCTTCATGTAAATTAATGTTCTTCATCTCCATCTTCTTCATCTTCATCTTCATCTTCAATTGTTCATCTTAATTTTTCTTATCTCCATCTTCATGTTCATTTTCATTCTCTTCATCTTATTTTTCTACCAACCAAAATATAAGATGTTAACCAAAAAAAAAAAACACAAAAAAAAAAAACAATAAAACAAAGAAAAAATGAATAGAAGAGAAAATAATTAGAATGAGTACAAATGAAAAAAAAAAATGAATATTTATAGAAAAATATGATTTTTAGCATCGCCAAAATTTGGCGTCGCTAAAGGTCTTCACTAAGCGGGAATATTTACTACAAAATTTTAACTTTTAGCGTCGATATTTTTGACTTTTAACGTCGTCGTTGTCGATGCTAAAAGTTAAAATTTTAAATTTAATTCTTAAAGGCGGGAAATATTTTACCAAAATTGTTAAAAAAGATTTACTTTTTTAGTCAATTTTTTTTTTTTAAATATGATTTTTATTGACTTATACCATCACCAATTTATAGGTGACTCTTAAAGTCGAATGTTTTTAGTGTCACCAAAATTTTGATGACGCTAAAAGTCAAAATAAAAAAAATAAAAAACAATGATTTGTATTAATATTTAGTGTCATCAATTTATATGTGATGCTAAAAGTCAAAGTTTTTAATGTCATCAAAATTTTGGTGATGCTAAAAACCAAATAAAAAAAAAATAATTTTTATTGATTTTTATTGACGACGCTAAAAATCAAATTAAAGAAAATTAACGATTTTTGTTGACTTTTTTTAGCAACGCCAACTCATCAAATTTTGATGAGGCTAAAAGTCATGACATTTAGTGTCGTAAAATTTGACGATGCGAAAAGTACATTTTGCGACTCCGTTTGTTATGAAGCTAAAAAAATTGAAAGCTAAAGATCATTTTTCTTGTAGTAAAATGGCTCGAATCACATTTAGAAATTTCCTTTCTTATTTTCCAGATTTGTTTGTTTTAATTCAAGAAATAGATTTAATTTTGTATTCTTTCCTTATTTTATGATGAAAATGACGTACCAAAAACTGCATGTCAGCATCTTCAACAATTTAACAAATGTGAAGGTGGATGACTGCACTGATACGTCGAGTGCTATTCCAGCCAATCTTCAATGGTGTTTGAACAATTTGAAAAGGCTGTTAGTAAGTAATTGTGATTCGTTAGGAGATGAAGATCAAAATGTTTGATGAATATTTTCGGCCAAGTTGATGCATCTGCTGAAGAAAATATTAGAATACAGTAACTTAGCACGGCCTTTGGTATCTCAAACAAGAAGCAACGAGGAAGAAAACGTTGATTGAAAACTAAGCCAATACGAGTGTTTTTTAAAAATTTTTACAAATGGTCTTCAAAGTAACTCAAGGACCAAAGAAGCATTTATACATGGGACTTCTGTTGAAACCAGCTCAGCATGCTCATGCATGTGAGCACCGAAAGTTGAAGAGAAAGCTGGAGTTGCCAGCACTCATGCAAGCTGTGTGTGTGAGTTGGCAAACCGCGTGACCCTGTTCACGCGGTTTGATCACTATAAATATGAGCATCTAGGATCATTGTATTCATCCCAAAGTGTGTGTAAGCTCTAAGTAGAGAGCTTGAGAGTGTGTGAGGTTTTTTGTTAAGTTTCTAGTTATAAACTTGAATTTTATTCTTGTAGTAATAAAATTACAATTCGATTTTTCCTCAAATACACTCTAAAGTGATCGGTGAATCACAACAAGTGGTATCAGTAGTTTTGGTTCTTCATTGGGATCGAAAAACCGAAAAACGGAGCTCGGTTCGGAAAATTCGAGTTCCGGAAAAGTTGTCAAAATTTTATTTTGAGGGTACCATCAGCTAGTTCACGTCGAGACGAGCACGGTGGTATTTTCCGACGACCAAACCGACGTCCACATCCTCCACACGCGCAGCACGCGCTAACCAGTGCCGTCTTCACGCGCCTCACTCGCAGACACGCTCCGCGCGTGTGGCTGAAGGTTGAAGACGATCTGCGTGGATGCCACGTCAGCGCCACGTCACGCCCAGTCAGCGCACAGTCAGCGCCCAGTCAGCGCCACGTCAGCACCTAGTCAGCAGACACGTCAGCGGCCACGTCAGCGCCACGTCATCCACCACGTCAGCAATCCGGTCCCACAATGCCACGTCAGCGCCACGTCAGCATCCTGGTAAATTTCATTTAGCCCCCTAAAGTTTTGAAATTTACAGTTTTACCCCAGAACTTTTAGGAATTTACAAATCAGCCCCATGTGTCGGATTTAGACCAACGAAGTGTTTATTCCACCATTTTCGACCGTTCCGGACGCAACGATGACCTCAGATTTGTGAAATTCAGCCCCAATTTTATTGCATTTACATTTTAAACTTTAAAATTTAAAATGGAAATTGGAGATTCGTCTTCTGGTGCAATGATTAAACTGGTTGCAACTAATTACTCCCTCTGGAGACCTCGGATGATAGATTTTTTGCATTACAAAGATTTGTTTGATGTCATCGAGTTGAAGGGAGTGAAACGAGAGTCTGTTAAGGAGTATGACTGGAATAAACTCAACAATAGAACTTTGGGTCAGATAAGGCAGTGGATCAGTCACAGTGTCTTCCATCACGTAGCACAAGATTCAGATACTTACGAGATGTGGATAAAGCTGAAAGACATGTTCCAGGCCAAGACAACTCGGAATAAAGCCCTGTTAATGAGGCGTTTGGTGAACCTGAAGCTACGGAGTGGAACTTCCGTTGCGAAACACACCAACGAGTTCCAGAGCCTGGTGAACCAGTTGTCTGCAGTAGACATGCAGCTGTAAGATGAAGTACAAGCCCTCTTACTACTCAGTTCCCTTCCTGATAGCTGTGAGACATTGGTGGTTACTCTCAGCAATTCCGCTCCAGGAGGTAAAGTTACCATGCCTATGGTAAAAGATGCCCTGTCGAATGAGGAGTCCAGGAGAAAAGATGTTGGCTCAGAACAGACAGAAGCCTTCATCACAAAGACTCGAGGAAGACATCAAGGAAGAGACGGGGAGAGAGGCAGAAGCACAACCAGGGGTAGATCCTTAGATGGAAGGAAGCCTACCTATAAGTGCTACCATTGTGGCATTGTAGGCCACGTAAAGAAGAATTGCCGAAAACTGCAACGAGAGCATAGAAAAGGCAATCACCAGCCGAAGAATGATGAAGGAGAGACACTGGTCGTTGTCCAAGCAGATGTAGCAATATGCTCCATGCAGGATGAGACATGCCTTCACAACGCAACCCAAGATGTTGAGTGGGTGGTAGATACTGCAGCATCCTACCACGTCACTCCTCACAGGGATTTCTTCACAACATACAAAGCATGAGACTTTGGAGCAGTGAAGATGAGAAATATCAATTCCTCTGGGATAGTAGGAATTGGTGATATTCAGTTGCGGATAAATGTCGAGTATACATTGATCTTGAAGGATGTCATGCATGTTCCAGAACTTCGGCTGAATGTACTCTCGGGGATAGCTCTTGACAAACAGGGTTATGACAATCACTTCAGAAATGGCACATGGAGAATGACAAAAGGTGTCATGGTTGTCGCCCGAGGACATGCTTGCGGCACACTATACAAGACTCATGTGAAGATTTGTGCAGATAGCCTCAAAGTAGCTGAAAAGGAGGCTTTTCAAAATCTGTGGAACCGGAGACTCGGACACATGAGTGGGAAATGGTTGTCTACCCTGAACAAGAAAGAGCTTACCAAGGATGTTGCACGAGGTCCTTGCAACCACTACTTGATTGGTAAGCAACTCAGAGTCTCATTTGATTTCTCTTCAGTGAGAAGATCAGAGTTGCTAAGTTTGGTGCACTCTGATGTTTGTGGTCCCTTGGAGGTTGATTCATTGGTCGGTAACAAGTATTTTCTGACTTTCATCGATGATGCTTCTCAGAAAATCTGGGTGTATTTCCTCAAGACGAAAGATCAGGTCCTAGATCAGTTCAAGCTGTTCCACGCCATGGTAGAGCATGAAACAGGGAATAAGCTGAAGTGCCTTCGCACAGGCGATGAAGGCAAGTACAGTTCCAGGGAGGTCGAAGCCTACTGCATGAGACATAGCATTCGACATGAGAGAACTGATACACATACTACACAACATAATGGTGTCGCTGCAAGCATCAACCGCACCATTATGGAGAAAGTCAGAGGAATGATCAGTATGGCTATGCTGCCAAAGCCATTCTGGGGAGAAGCTGTTCGTGCTGCATGTTACCTGATCAACAGATCACCAACTAAACTGTTGAACTTGGAGATTCCGGAGAAAGTGTGGTCTGGTAAGAATCCCTCCTACACTCACCGTAGAGTATTCGGTTGTTTAGCCTTTGTACATGTATCCAATGAGATCAAGGAGAAGCTCGATGCAAAGACAACTCCATATATATTCCTAGGCCATGGAGATGAAGAATTTGGAAATTATGAAAATAAACATATTTATTTAATATTCCAATAATCAAATTATGAAAATAAAATTCAATAAATCATATTTAGGTGAATTTACCAAATTGCCCTTACACTTGGTATTTTGTTCATTTTAGTCTGAAATTGATCAAATCAATTTTGAATGATTCTAAATCATTTCTAAGATGAACTTAGCATGTTCAAAACATCAAAACACCAAGGAAACAGAAAATCCCAATTTTAAGCCATTTGGCCGAATGCTCATAAAGGGGGGATTTGTGCATTTTGTGATTTAATGCTTCAAAACACATCAATATGTAATCCAATCAACATGAAACTTTATATGCATCATATACACATCCTTATACACAACATAAATGAAAAGCCCCAAATTTGGAAGTGGTCATGAACCCTAATTTTTCAATTTCTTCAAATTGGACAAATTAGACCAAATTGGTTAAATCAATTACTTTAATCATCATTCTTCCATCCAATCAAAGCCTCAACACAATGAAACAACTCAAGATCAAATCTAGGTCATCTTAGAGTGGGTCAACAACTCTAGATTAGCAACAAGGTTTCCAAAACCATAAAAGAATGCTTATAACTACAATAGTCATAAGTTTCCATCATCATACATGCTCAACACTTTCAACAAAACTTCCATCATCAAAAACACAAAGAATAAAGAAAAGAATAACATAAGAACATCACAAGATGTAGCCTAGATCCTAAGGAACATTTTCCTTTCTAATAGTAAGTTGAAGAAACTTACTAAAATCCAAACTTTTCTTAGTTTTAGCCTTTCTTCCTCTCAAGCTTTCTTTGTTTCTTTTAATGGAGTTTTTGTCAAAAATGTATTAGGTTAACATTTCAAATGAAATGAAAACAATATATACTTGCCCAAAAAAGGCCTTGGCCGAAAATGGCCATTAGTATATACCAAATTATCAATTTCAATTTCATTCCATTTTAATTTGATCAAGTTGATTAAATATCTAAAAACCACTTTATTAGATATTTATCACTTGGTCAACAAAGGCAACTAAGCCTTAAAAACAAATATCTAAATCTTAAAATATTTATATTTTAATTAATTTAATCATTTAACAATTAAATAATTAATTAATTAATTAAATATAAATATATTAAATATATGTATCATATTTACATTAAATATTAAATACATATATACATTTATGATATTAGTCAAATATCTCAATTTGACTATTAATTAATGTGTATTTAAATTAATCAAGTATTAAATATAAATACACAATAATTAAGGAAAGGACTATCGGGTCCCTAAGCATGTATTTTGCGTTTAACCTTTAAACGACTTTATAAATAATCAATATTGTTTATATGTGTTGCTCTAGGGCTCTAGAAGTATATTTCATTATTGAGACTCTCTAGATTCATGTATATCCGTCACAAAATCCAATTTCGTGTCCATAATTTATTCACCCGTAAATTATGACGACCACAGATAAACTAGCTGAATCATACAGGTCAAGGTCATTGCATACGTATAATCCCTCCGTCACAGGTATCCAGATAATCCCAGAGATATAGATGTAAACGTCAAATCTCTACAGGTATTATCTCGTCGACGTATCTATTAGCAATCTTTAAATAACACTCGGAACTTACTTCCGAAGTATGCTGTGGCCACAGATTTAACAGATTGCTAATTATATATGGACTACCTATGCTCTGTACACAGAGCTGACAGATCCTATCTTGACACACACAGGATATCCTGAGGATCGGTCCACACCCAACGAACAGACGGAGGTCTGATCTAAATAGATCGGTGACGTGACTGCCATCTAAGTGGATGTCTCATACATCCACAGTGGTGTCTCAAGTCGAAGGACCACTATGCTACTCAACCCGAGAAGATTCTTATTGACGTTGGTGTACCATCCATTAAGAATCTTCGGTGAGCCGTTCAATGCTTATACACTATTAACACCTACACGTCTATACGAGTCTCTCCAGACTCATGGTTCATTGGGATAAACCATCGGACCAAGTCTCGATATACGACATGTACTAGTCTCAACGGATTTGACTAACCGACCCGTGTTAGCAAATCTTGACCAGGAACTATGTTTGATAATATATATATAACAGTGACACTTCCCAATGTCAATTACAAACTCCCTTTGTAACTGTTTACTGTATTATATATTATCGGGCCTTTGCCTAATATATACATATCACTAAACCACATGTAGTTTCAATCTAATAGTAATTAGATCGAATACGTATATAAGAACAAGAGGTGCAACCATAAATAAGTAATATTATGGAATAATGAGATGTTCGTATTCATGAATCAGACATAAATACGGTCTGGATTGGCGCTCTGAGCACCAACCTCAACACTCTTCCCCTCCCCTCCAAAACCCCCAACCAAACACACGGTTACTTTTGCTCTGTGTGTGCTGTGTGTGTGTTTATGCGTGCGTGTGTATGTGTTATATTAATTTGGTGTGTGACACAAGTGTGTGTGTTTTCTAAATGTGTGGTGTGTGTTTATTACACATCTTAATGTGTATATATAATAAAAAATCTAGATATATATATATATATATAATAAAAAATCTAGATATATTATATATATATATTAATTGTGTGTAGAAAATATGTGTAGAAAATATATTAATTGTGTGTAGAAAATATATAACACACACACACTCTTATAGTTAATTCCATGAAAAGTTCCCATTTAACAATAAAAATTGACCTTGTGTTCGGACGCGGCCTCACGCTCGAAAATAAAATTTACGTTAACACTCTAAAATAACTCAGTATGTTACAAACTCATATATTGATAGATCACCAAGTAAATAATGAAGAAGAGTATTATTATAATAATAATTTATGAGTTTATCATTATAAGTAAAATATTCTTCTATTTTTAATATTAGCCCATATTGTGAGAAGCCTTGTACGTTGGACCATCCTTTTAGATTTATCTTAAATTATTTGAATTAGTTTACGATATAGCTGTTTAATTGATAATATGAAAGTATTTTAATTTGTCTTTCATATTAATAGTGTACTAAACAGGACAATACTATATTAGTCTAGTCCTATAATATCAAATCTAACACTCTTCGGTGTGCCATTCACATCCAATTGCATTAACTTGAGATGCAAATTCTTGTCAATTTTTCCCTTGAGATTGTATAATACTGTCTAGTTCAGTAGTGAAATCGTGATTTGATTTAATTCTCTTATTCTCTTATTTTCTTCATTTGTTTCTTAATATGGCCCTCAAAGCTATGAAGGAACTGGCCGATCATTGTCATTGAAACTCCTGCACCAGTTGGAAGAGCAGAGCCATCTTCTGCTCATGGTAAATTTCAGCTTTAGTTGGCTTTGTTGTCAAATTTTATTTTCTCATTGGCTTTGTAATGTATAAAATCTGGTTATTACACATGTTTATATTTTGTTGACAATTATTGTATACAATTTTGTGATACATCTGATGATTGTGATATTATTGTTTAAAATATGACGTGTTCATTTGAATTGATGATGATCTGTCTTTGTTGAATTGTCTTTGTTGTCAAATTTTATTTTCTCATTGCCTGGATGTTACGAATTCCATACCCAATATCAGCAGGTTTGGCTTGAATTGATGATGATCTGTCTTAAGTTAAAAACACCTAGACCATCATTGATGCCTTGCTCATGAAAGCATTTTCATTGTCTTTATTAATTGATTCCTCTCTTTTGGAATTTAGGTTACCTCCTCCTAGTGAGTGTGATCTTTACTACATTAATCGAGATACAATGTTTTCTTACCATAAAGATAGAGAGTTATTTTTGTAGGTAATTACAGTAGACTTAGAAGTTTATTTGTATAATTTTTTAACGTAAATTTGGCACTTATATGTCTTATTATTTGTAGCGGATGATGCTATGTATGTTTCTTCTCACTATAAAAATTAATGGCTGATGCTCCAGCTCACCGTTTGTTTGTGTTACTTGGTATATATCACCTTTTTGCTTTTCCTTTCTTTTATTGTTTTTAGTTTTGTTTTCGGGTGTTTCATTGACTTTTAAAACCTGAGATGCTCATCCTAATTGCCTTTTTGCAGGTCCTGTTGATATTCTGTGTGTCATCCAGGTTTGCAACTCCTAAGTGCAAAACATAATTATATTATCATCGATACTATTGAACTTTGTACTTCTATTCAAATGCAGAGTGGCTGTCTTCAAACTTATTAATGTGTTTGTTTAATGACATTGTCAAAAGTTCTCCATTTCCTTTTATACAAATAATTTGGACAGCTTCTACTTTTACGAGCAAAGAATTCATTTCTACGAATCTGCGATTCTGATATACACATGGGTATGCATATATGCCCATAAATATCAGTATACATGAATGTATGATTCTATTTATTTGTGCATATTTTTACAGGTCTGTCTTGAAGGGAAGCTTTCTCAAAGATCTGTTATTAAAAGTTTTAGTGAGAGCCACCAACCCTCTGGGGACCAAATACCATGGAAATTCTCTGAGCAATTCAGGGATGTTGTTTTTCCAAGTCTTTCAGGTGCTCGCATCGTAGGCATTGCCACCCATCCAAGTGCAATGAGGGTAATTTTCAATTTTATATTTGCACGGCTTCTGGTTTTGATTTTGTTTGGCAGGTTCTTGTCAAGCTGTTGACGGATGATTTCTGTCGCAGGGAAATTTAGGAATATCACCCCGGGACAACCTTCCCTCAACGGTGAATTTGTTTGGTAATGGGGAAACCAAAGGCAAATTTTGGTAGAGAGGCGAGACAATTTGCACTGATTGACAGGGTGTATTTTACGTGGTTCGGCGGATTTTGATCCCCCCTACGTCCATGGGCATAATAAGAAGAACTTTTTTATTTCTGAAATACTCTTCTTAGAGCAGTTTTTGTTTACAAGTTTTTTGTTGCCTGTCCCTTTTTCTTGCCCCGTTTACATTAACTTCACCCCCCTATTTATTATGGTGAGAGAGTTGATCTTCCCCTTCCCAGTTCGCTTTTGCCCATCCAGACTTATTAAGTAAATCTACCTTCTTCCTTTTGTCTCTTTGGGATGCTGATTCTATCACCTCTTTAGCCCATAATAGTAGGTATCTTTAGCCCATAATAGTAGGCGCGGTTTGTCTTTTTCTCTGTGGAAGTTTGATGCCCTGCTTCATGGAACATGTTTCGCCACATGGTCGGCGTCTGGCATGGTCGGCTCGCATGGTCCCTTGGGCTTGGGAGAAATTCACCGACCCCGATACGTGATGCCCCAGGTCTGAAACTGCCCGGTCAACCGAGCTAATATGGTCGGTAAGTTACACAATGTGCTCGGTCTGACACTGCCCGATCACCCGAGCTCATATGGTCGGTCTTCCACTGTTGGCTTCATAATTTTATTGTGGTCGGGTCGGTAGTCAAGAAAGGAATTTTCCCCATTTGCCCCCTAACGTGCTGCTCGAACTTCCGCAGGACCAGAAAACACCGCCAACATCTGTCCCCTAGTTCTCGGTTCCAACGAGTATACAAGTTGGTGCCGGGAACTATAAAAAGGTGCTCGGTCTTATTCTCCTTCCTTGGTAGTATAACCCCTTCTTATCGCCCCTTCTGAAGACTTCTTCTTGAGACGCGCAATCGTCACATCCATTTAAATGCCCATCATATCACATTTAGGGTTTTTTCTTATACAGACACTTGTCGAGCATCCGCTGCAATCCCGCCAAGAAGTGAGCAATATCTACGGTCCAGGACCGACACACAAACACTTCTGATCTCAAGCGTTCATTTTACTTTACCAAGGTGCCCCTGATGTCGACACCTGGCGCTCATCCGAAGCCTCCTCATGATCTAACGGTGCGACGTGATCAAGAGAAGGTAAAATCGACCATTCTGCATCTGTTTGGAAAAATTTCATCGCCTGTAAGATACTGTTCTCCTTGTTGCTGTGAAACGTTCAAACCGGCGTACTCAAAGTTCCACACCACATCTTTCTGGTTCAAAAAAAAAATCAAGTAAGTCCCCCCGAACGACCTACCTTTTTCCTGTTTGCCGCCTTGTTTGCTTCATTTTTTCTCCGTTTCTTGCATCTGTGGAGCATGTTTGATTTCCTTGGGGTAATGGGCGATAATCTTAGAATCGCTTAGGCATTTTCTTGGGCCTCGAGATTTGCTCAGTATTACTAGGAAGAAATATAGGGTCATTATGAATGCTGTTTAGGACACTTAGGGCTTACTGACTCTAGGTTCCTCAATCATTTATAGGGTAGCTCAGCGAAACCCCTAACTGTAGACTAACTTTCCCCTTTCCAAATCTCGGACACCAAAGATGTCTGGCGACAGATCTTCCCCCCTTGCGAACCCTGCTGGACCTTCGACTTTCCCCGTTGAAGAGCCCTCCTCGAGCTCGGGAGCTCCTAGCGTAGAAGACCTCGACACTACCCCTACACCGTCTGAAATTGAACAAGACTCTTATCGTCATAGGGTCCCTCGGAAGGATCCGGAGCCTGGTGATTTCGATAGCTCGGCTCTGGATATGGATCGTCCTTCCAAGATAACCGAGGTGGATCTGGCATTGCTCCGACAACGGTACGACATCCCCATAGATATTGCCCTTGAAGTCCCTCCCTCATGTGATCAGGCCAGTCAACCTGATGAGGGCTCGGTAACTCTTCTTCCGGCTTTCTTTGAGTGTGGGCTTCGGTTGCCCATCCAACGTTATTTTGGCTGGTTGTTGGCTGAAATGGAGATCGCCCCTTGCCAATTAAGTTTAAACAGTTGGAGGATCCTGGCCGGGTTACATGTGGTCTAGCATAGGGCGAGGCTCGGTGAACCTTCCCTTGAAGAGGTAAAGAGGTTATATCGATTAAAGGCCAATCCCAGAACCCATCACGGCTGGTATTATCTTTCCGCCTACGTCGATTCGTCGAATGTGGTCGGGAAGCTCCCTGACTCCAACAAAAACTTTAAAGACCTCTGGTTCTGGGCTACTGGTGACTGGGGACGTGTCTTAAGATCTGGCGAGGACGAGGTCTTGATCTCTGACATCTTCAGAGCGGGAGGTTAGGATTCTGCCATTTTCTTCATTCATTGCCTTTAGCTTTTGATGCTAGGACTCTAACTTTTGGGCTTCTCTCAGCTTGTTGGAGGGATGCTCCCAAAGTCTCCCACCAGGCCCGGAAGCGTGTGAGCTGAGCTCGGCAATACGCCGGCTATTGGAAAGAATTGGTGAATGATGCGGCCCTCACTGAGTCTGGCCTTATTCGGTTCGTTCCTCCAAAGATCCCAGGTCGGATAGGTAGATTTGTCACTGAGCCGCCAACTGAATTTCCTGTCTTCTGTTGAAAAATTTTATTTTATTATTATTATTATTTTTGTTGACCACACCTTTTGCCTTTTTGCTCCATCAGATATGTCAAAGAGGCCGAAATATCTTGACCGGCTGGCCGGTACCATGAAGAAGGCTGGTCATGCTGGGGTTGGGGTCTCCCGGGCACGACCTGAGTCTATCGAAGCTGGGATGGTGACTCAAGAGATGATCCCGCCGTCCGCTCACGGTCCATCTTCTTCTGTCGTGAAGTCGGTAGGACATGTTCGACTGGACAGTCCCCAAAAACCTTCTAGAAAGAGGAGTCGTCAGTTCGGGGTTGAGAAGACCGAACGGGAGATTGAGGCCTGTTCCGAGGAGGAGGAAGGACGTCTGTCGTGAGAAAGGATCGTCCGAGGGCTCCTCCAAGAAATGGAAGGGCGCCGTGATCATCGGTGTGGAGGATTTGGGTGAGGATATCCGGGAGGCTACCTCTCATCTGGTGCCGGCCTTTAATGAATTGGCCGAGGTTATTCCTCCAGGGG
Organism: Zanthoxylum bungeanum; assembly: GCA_019454045.1. Lineage (NCBI taxonomy): Eukaryota > Viridiplantae > Streptophyta > Magnoliopsida > Sapindales > Rutaceae > Zanthoxylum > Zanthoxylum bungeanum. The sequence goes on from SKCR01047482.1 coordinate 27,314, forward strand.
AGGTCTCGAGGTATGAGGATGTCTCCCCCGAGGCCTTGGTGACAGAGATGAGCTCTCAGATGGCCAAGGTTGTTTCTCTTTCCCTTATGTCTGATTTCGAGTCTTTGCTTCGACTTGTATCCTGACTTCTTATCTCTTTGTGGGCAGGGAAACTATCTCATGGCTAATAACAAGGATCTCCTTCTGAGTCTATTGTCTGAAGGTGGTCAGGCCCAGAGACTCCAAAACCGCCTCACAGAAATAGAGGCCAAACTGGCCGACCGGGAGGAGACGATAAAGAACCAGGAGTTGGCCACGATCGAGTTTTTCAAGACAAATAAAGCTCTCAAGGCCACTGCTGCGCTGGAGCGGAAACTTGTCGACACTGCTAGGGAGGACTTGAAGGCCGTCCAATCCGAGGTTGGGGTTCTGAAGGCTAAGGTGTCCAGTGTTGAGTCCAAGCTAAAGGCCAATAATGAAGAAATGGCGCGGGTTCGGGCTGAGTTTGAGAGGAAAGAGGCCGAGTTGGAGGCCGAGAAGGATGCAATTCGCCTCGAATGGTTCAGTGACTATGCTGAAATAATATCGATGGTACTGTCTGGTCTGAACATGGGGCCTATCCATGCGGCCATCTGCTTTTGCAAGGGGGAAATGTCCGAGGAGGAGTTCCAGCAGTGGATTCCCCCTTCCTCCGAGGAGGTGGCGGATCCTGAGCCAATCTCAATCATTCCAGTCTCTCAGGTCCCTCAAGAAGAATTGCCTGAAGCTCCTACTGCTGAAGAGGGCCGACCAGAGGTTCCCCTAACTATTGGAATTGAAACTGCTGAGGTTCCACCTGCTGCTGAAGTGAATGCTACCGTCCCTATCCTTGAGGCCAAGCCGAGCCATCGGTCCTCCGGTCCTACCGAAGAAGATTCGCTTGCCCCTGCGAGGGCTGACTGATAAAGGGGTGACCCGAACGGGGCCCCATGTAAATTTGGCACATCTTTGTAATAACTTTTTTACTCGTACAATTAAACATATATTTTGTGTTTCCACTTCCCGGTTTTTTGGATTTTTCTTTGAATGGCTTCCTTCAACTGATCCCTTGAGGATTATCTGTGAGGGGATGGTCCGAGCCGTCCCCGTACTTGGCTTCGGGTGAACTGTGTCGTTCCCAGATTCGGCGAACATGACTCAGTGGGACGTAACCCGACCCCGAGCTGAGTGTCGTACTTGGCTCTGGGGGATATACCGTCCTCATACTAATGAGCATGACTCGGTGGGACGTAACCCGACCCCAAACTGAGTGTTGTACTTGGCTCTGGGGGGACATATCGTCCCCAGACCAATGAGCATGACTCGGTGGGACGTAACCCGACCCCGAGCTGAGTGTTGTACTTGGCTCTGGGGGGATATACCGTCCCCAGACCAATGAGCATGACTCGGTGGGACATAACCCGACCCCGAGCTGAGTGTCGTACTTGGCTCTGGGGGGATATACCGTCCCCAGACCAATGAGTATTTCCAGATGCATGCCGCATTATTATGGACCATTAATGATTTTCCAGCTTATGGTTCATTATCTGGATGGAGCACTAAGGGATACATGGCATGTCCAGTTTGTGCGGGTCAAACACCTTCGCAACGATTACGGAATAAAATCAGATACACAGGGCACAAGATATTTCTTGAGTTGAGTCATCCTTGGCGGAGGAAAAATTATTTAACGGTCAACATGAACCTCAGAGTATACCCACTCGATTGTCTGGATTCGACATACTTTGCCAACATCAACATCTCACAGACAGCACACCAGGTAAATATCCTAATAATAGAGATAAAAATCGAAAACGCTTACCTGAAGAGTTGAATTGGGCAGGAAAGAGTATTTTCTTTGAGTTAGAATATTGGGAGACTCTGAGTTTGTGACATAATTTGGATGTAATGCATATAGAAAAAAATATTTGTGAGAGTTTAGTGGGCATACTATTCAATATTCCGGGTAAGAAAAAAGACACTGTAAATGCTAGATTGGACCTACAAGATTATAGAATTCGCAGTGAATTGCATTTACAAGTCACCTCTCGAGGTCTTATTAAGCCTCCTTCTAGTTATGTGCTCACTCAATCGGAGAGAAGATCATTCTATGATTGACACATATATTTATTTTATATTTATTTTTATCCTAACATTAAACATTTCAGTTTGTTATATTAACACATATATTTCTCTCATTGTTAGATTAACAATCAAGTGCAAAATGGTCAATTGGACTCGCAATCCTCGTTGGTTTCTTTGGCTTATGGGCCCCAAAAGGAGGCTTATGAGTACAGTGGATGCATTATCAATGGAGTTAGATTTCATATCGAATAGCGAGATGTTACTCATGTGACTCAAAATTATGGAATTATAGTCCAAGGAGAACACGATTCAGATCTTATTGACTTCTACGGCGTATTGCAATCGGTCATTGAGTTGATATACCGACCCAGACTTCATATTGTGCTATTCGACTGTAAGTGGTTTGACACAAATGCCAGAAAGAGGAGAATTCAAGTTAGTAATCATCTAACGTCAATTAGTGTTCAACTTTTTTGGTACAAGAATGATCCATACATTTTTTTATACCCAAGCACGTTCAGTGATATATATAGCTGATCCAAAGTTAGGAACTGGATGGATGGTGGTCGAAAAGTTACAACATAGGGCCATTTGGGACACGCATGAGAAAGATAGAGTTGATATATCAGATGAAACACAAGAAGTCTCCGGCAACTTTGAAGTTCCTGAATAGATATTTTTTGGACCAACTATCACCGTTCCTGAAAATATCACATTAACACGAGATAGTACAGACGTTGAGATAATTCCTCATTCTGAAGTTAGCGTGGAAGTAGCAAGTGAAGAAGAATTTGACACTGACGATGACTTCGATGCCAGTCACGAATCCTCAAATACCGAAGATAATAGTGATTAATGAAGTTCTTGTATGATTTGATTAATGAATAATTTTTATTACTATATTGTATGGTTCTTATTTTGAATTATTATTTACATATGGTTGAAAGATTTTCGTAATTAATATTCGTAGAATTATCATATTATTGTTATTTTTAATTTTAATGGTAGTATTTTAGCGTCGAAAAGACACTAAATGTCTACAATTTAGCATCAAAATTGTACTCGACGCTAAATGTCAAATATTTAGCGTCGAAATAATAATCGACGCTAAATGTTAGACATTTAGCGTCGATAGCGTCGAAATAATAATCGACGCTAAATGTCCAACATTTAGCGTCGATTATAAAACATTTCGATGCTAACTAAAAAAATTAAATTTCCCCAAAAAATAACCCTAATTTTTTAATAAGCCGCCCACTTTTTAGCATCGAATAAAAGCAAATTAATTTGACTAAATGTCCATTAAATCCATAAAACCAATGTCTTCTTCTTTCTCTGCTTAGACGGCAAACAAAACACCTCCTCCGATCCAACCACTCTCGGCAGGGCAATTTAATCCAACTTAGACTACAATTCCAGAAACAAAATTTGAAGGTGCGTTCTTTAATCTGACTTTGTGGTTTTTAAGTTGTCGAAATTGTTTGATTTTAATATATGTTATGCGAAGATTGGAATGAATAGTGAATACTTATTCTGAGGAAGTTGATGATTTGGATGATTATAATAAGTGGAAATCTGTATTTGTTTTGGATGATATGAATGAGGAAATTGATAATTTGTTTGCAGAAAATGGTGCAATGGAGAATATATACAAAACTGTTGTATGTGATTTGAGTTGGGATGTTGACGATGATGATGATGATGAGAATGAGGGCGTGAGTAATGTGGTGTAAAAAACAAAATCAAAAGAAATTGAGATAATGTTTGTGACTGAAATTTAAAACTGAAAATTGACAAATATTGATTCGTAATAGTGAATTTCACATTAACGATTGGTAATGGTTGAATTGATATTTTATGGATGGGAGATTGTGGTAGTATGTGAGAAATGAATCATTTCTTATAGGAAGATAAATAGCATAAGTAGAAAAATATTTGTATTTTTGAATATTGCTGATCTTCAAGGGACATAAATTTAAGCAGTGTTTTTAGAAAGTCATCACCTTGAATCATTGCGAGACATTTGTTATCAATATCCAGTAGATCATAACCTCACAAGTGGTATAGGCAACATTAGGTGCGAATACGATAATGAATGTATTTGGATGAAAATTACATTTTGCGATATTTGTTTGGTAGATACTAGAAATATCATATATTACATATGCTATATATTATTATGATTTAGAAATTGAGAATACATTCATGCGAGAGGCAATTGTTGTTAAGTTCCAGGAGTTTGCGAACCAGATCAATGAGGTCACTAAAATTGATAAAGACTATAATTGCGAAAAGGAAAAGTGTTTAATACAATGGGGGGGGGGGGGGGTGAAAGCAATGGTGTTAAAACAAAACTGGAGATTGCTTGTAAGTTTTCAAGATTAAAACAAACTTTAACAAGATAATAATTAACAAACTTTAAAGACTATAATGATGTTTCGGATTCTATTTGTATGTGGCTGTTGGTTTGGTCTTTTGTTGCTTCACATTTGTTCTCGACAGTGCGTTTGTCTTAGGTGTACGTATGTGTGTTGCTTTATGAAGTGTGTGCTGTTTTTTGTCTTAGGATTGAAGTGTTTGTGTTTTTTGGATTGAAGAGTAAAAGATGATCAATTGATCAGGGGATCAAAGATGGGACTGTAGAGTTGTTGTTGAGTTTGTTAGTTTGGTAAAGAATATACTTATATGTAGGTAATTTAAGTATAGATTATGAGTGTATGTTTCACGACTAGAACTTAGTTGTATGTTTATATAAGGTTGACAATTTTGGTGTGTATACTTTATGATTGCGATGTATATGTAGATAACTTATTTTTGATTAGTGAGTATGTTTTATGGATGTAATCTAAGTACAAGCCTTATGTTTATAAGTTCATTTGAAAGATTTAACTTTATGAAATGTGGTTTCTTTAATTTGTTGATGGTTTGGGTTCATGAAATGTGATGAACGTTGCTTCCAATCGGGGCTGAATATTGTATGGTCCAGTTCATTTTCTGAATTCTAACTATCCTCAATTCACTTCATTTTCTGAATTCTAACTATGCTCATTTCAGAATATATAACATAGATATGTTTGTAAATGCGTATATATACCGACCTAATGATCGTAACTTGGTAATTTTCGAGTAGTCAGTTTATGAGTTATGCATAGAAATTGTATATTCTTATGTGATCATTTGAGTTACATATAGTTGGCCTTTTGTGAATAATAAGTACATGGTAATGTAAATACGTTTACACACATATATATGATTGAAGATCGTGTGATAAACATTTGATAGGAAGAATATCTTATAATTCCGATTTGATGATATTTCAATAAAATAAAAGAGGGATAATTATAATCAATGCCCGAACTTGATTAACAAGAAACTTATAGGGTTAATATTAACTTAAATGGTGAAAAAAAAGGAAGTTTGTATGAATGTGAATGTAAAATTCAAAATTTGATGTTATACTTTGATGATGATGATGATACTTTGCTGATGATGATGGTTGTTGTTGATGATGATGATGATGATACTTCGATGATGATGATGGTTGTTGATGATGATGATGATGATGGTTGTTGATGATGAATCTGAATTTGATGATGATGCTATTTTGATGATGATGATGAATTTGATGACGCTAATGCGACGGATTTTTGCAGATGGCACCGGGTAATCGCAATGGACTAACGCGACTTCATCTACATCAGCAAGGACAACTGGCCCTGGTGGAGTCTCTGCTAGCACAGGTGAGTCCTGTACAGTGAAGGGTCGAGGACGCACCCGTGGCCTGGGGTTGGCTAAGTACGTTAAAGCTCACGGCCGTATCCGGATAGACATATCAGATGATAGACACAGTCAAGTCGGATAACATAATTCAGCGTTTAATACAGCCATATGAGCTACAGCTCGATATGAAGCTCCCCAAAACTACGTTTCTTGGAGAAAGATACCGTGGGTGACGAAAATCAACCAGCTATTCTCTTTGCTACTTGTAAGTTTTGCAATATTGTTTGTTTGTTAATATTTTTATTTTATACTTATTTTAACTCGAATTTTCATGTAGGAGTGGTTCGACTTCGATCTGACCAAATTGAATGTCCAACAATATATTGACTACCACATGGGGAAAAGTTATAAAGATTATAGGACAAAAGTCCTGAACCAATATTCGACGAACATGGACCTTCAGATGCTCCACAACACAAGCCTGATTTTATAGAGGAACAAGACTGGACATTCTTATTTGAGCTTTGGTCTAGTAAAAAACACGAGGTAAATTTTGAAATAAACGGAAAATTAATTATAATATTGTCTTTGTTTTTGGTACTTACAATGTTGGTAAATGCAGGATAAATGTCACGCAAATGCGGAAAATCGAAGTCACTTGCGTTTTAACAACCATGGAGGTTCGAATCCATTTATCCAATATCGTGCCGAACATTCTGAGGTAAATATATCCTGACGTAAAATTTAACAGTTCATTGTTGTGAGTTCCATTTTTATTGGCATGTGTCCGTGACAAAATAAGTTCAATTGAGTTGTAATATGTCGTGAAGATCTTTGTGCAATTGGACTGGGTTTTGGCTGCTGTGCATCAGACATGCGTTCGTGGTGCGTTCGTTGCAGTGTTCGAACGAGTGGCGTTGGTGCTGCGTTCGTAATTGGGTTCGAACGTGTGGAGTTAGTGTCACGTTCTCTATTGGGTTCGAACGGGAGCATTCCAGAGAGCAAACGTGCGAGTCACGTTCTTGTGGGGTTCGAACGGGAGCATTCCAGAGAGTTCACGTTCGTTGTGCGTTCGATTGACGTTCGAACGAGTCTTCACAGAAAGGGCACGTTCGTGTAGCGTTCTAGTAAGCGTTCAAACGCGACTGCGATCTGGACGCGATTTTGGCCTGCAAAACCCTAGGTTTTCACCCTACCTATAAATATAACCCTTAGCCGCCATTCCCCATAGTTGAAGCATATTTCCCTTGAGCCAAAACCTCTCAAAGCTTTCAACTCTCTTTGATTCCACCATTGAAGACTTCTTATCTCATTGTCTTCTTCATTGATGGTGTGAATGTTTCTTTGATAAACCTTCAACACAACTAAACCAAATTCCCTAAGCCTTTAGAGTTCTTTAGGAGGAAGTTTGGTAGTCGGAGTTCCGACGTCATTGGTGATATAATCTACTCAGAGACTTCAGAGGTTCTGAAGAAAACCGTGGGTCGCGGGCTTGAGGAGTTCCTTGAGTTCTTGCAGTATTGAGGTACTTGAGTCGGTGGAGTTGCCACCATAGGTCTTGACCATCGCTGTAAGTTTTTCTCTATATAGTGGATTCGGGTGGTAGCCTATACCCGGAGTGGTTTTTTACTCGGAAGAGTTTTCCACTTCGTCACCAAAATCATTGTGTTGAATTTTGTGTGGTTTGATTTATTTTGCTGCTTTAATTCCTGCTATTGTTTTAATATTTTGCAGCATAATTTTATTTAATTGTTATTGTGGTTGTCTGTTAATTTAACCATAGTAACAGTAACAGGACTTGTCCTGCTTATTGTTTATAATTCCGCATAGGGTCAGAACTTAGGATAACCCCGAATTTTCAATTGGTATCAGAGCCTGAACTCGATCCTTGACCCATTAGCTATGGAGCGTAGTCAACCCTTAAATTGTCCGCCATTTTTTGATGGCACGGAATATTTGCATTGGAAGGTTCGCATGAGAGCTTTCCTTAAGTCCTTAGATGAGAGGGTTTGGATGTCTGTTGAATACGGGTGGAAACCTCCCGTTGTTACTGTTGATGGGGTCACTTCCCCTAAAGACAAATTGACCTGGACCAAGGACGAATTTGATGCTAGCAATAGGAACAGCAAAGCTGTTAATGCCATACATGGTGCTGTCTGTTCTGCTGAGTTTAGGAGAATCTCAATGTGTGAGATAGCCAAGGATGCTTGGGACATCCTGCAGACTGTGCATGAGGGCACATTGTCTGTTAAAAATAATAGACTCCAGGATTTAGCCACTAGGTTTGAGGTCGCCAAAATGAAAGATGATGAGACCTTTGATGAATTTTATGCTGAGATTAACGATATCGTTAACTCTAGTTTTAACCTAGGTGAGACTATACCTACGAATATGATAGTTAGGAAAATCCTGAGATCCCTACCTGATAAGTTCCTACCCAAAATCACCGCCATCGAGGAAAGCAATGACCTCGATCAGCTTAATTTAGATGAACTCGTAGGAAAGCTGCAGGTTTATGAGAAAAAGCTTCCTGGTTTTAGAGAGCCAAAAACGTTTGCGATGAAAATCGCTAAGGAAGTTGTGCATGATACGTCTGGTGATGGTGATACCATCACGGATCGTGACTTGGCCTTGTTTGCAAAGAAGTTTAAGAAATTTCTTAAACTTAAGAAGAGTGGCCATAGCAGTAATAGGGATATGGAGGATAGGCCTAAAGAGAATAGGCATATCAGGAGTGAGTCTAGAGAGGATAGGGATAGTAGATCCCGTGGTGCCCAATGCTATGAATGTGAAGGATATGGGCACGTTAGATCTGTGTGTCCCACATATCTTAGGGCTAAAGGCAAGAAAGCCATGGCAGCATCTCCTAGTGATTCAGAAGGTGGTTACTCTTCTGATGAGTCTCCTAAAGGCAAGAAAATTTTATTGCCTTTACTGCTAGTGTGACTGGTGAGAGAGAGATTGTGGTTAATGATGATGATTCTGAAGTCTCTCTTGATGAGTCTGTAGATGAGGAAGTCTTCAGGTAGCTTATGTTGAACTGTTTAATGAGAGTTTAGCTACTAAGAAGACTAACATAGAGGTCAATAAAAGGCTGAAAGCTGTTGAGCTAGAAAAGAATGAAGCTCAAGCCAAATTTGAGCAAAGCCTTTTGATGGTAGATGACCTGGAGGAGAGAAATAGAGGTCTAATTAATAGGGTCCAAATATTAGAAACTGAACTTGAAGATACTAGAACCCAATTGTCTGTATTTTCTAGTGAGAATAAAAATGTGGACCGTATGTTAGGAATTATTTCTGAGCCTAACTGTGAGAAGGCTTCTACTTCCAAAGCTGTGCCTGTAGCAGCTAAACATGACTTAGGCAAGAAACATGTTGAGTGTAGTCATGTTATTCCTCCATTTATTCCTCGTCCTATGACCCAACCTCGATCTAGAGGTGCTGTGGGTAAACCTCGCTCTCGTCCGAGGTTTGTGCCTGTGTGCCACCACTGTGGCAAGGCTGGACATATTAGGCCTAAGTGCTTCATGTTGCACAAGCAAAAGAAAAGGCCTAAGAGTGTGTCTCCTAGATTTGATTCGTCAAATCTAATGTCTCAAGTTTCTGCACTAACCAAACAAGCTCAATTCTTGAGTGAGAAACTTGCTTTGTTGTCTGGGAACTCTCATGTGCATGAGGTTTCTAGAAAGGTTTGGGTGAGGAAGCAAGATGAATACCCATCTTCCTCTGCATGTCCTGATGGACATTATGAGAGTACACTTCGGTGTATCTCTGCTTGAATGATGCACTTTTATTTTCCCATTGCATGTGTCTGTGCGTGTGTTTTATGTTTTTGCACGTTTATTTTGTTTTCACAGCATATGGGTGTGTGTGTGTCTTGTTTTTGTTATACGTCCCTTGGTATATAGGATGGAAACCCGGACATAAATTTCATAGCCGATTCCGAATGGACGGTAGTATGATCTGCACTTGGGATACAACTCCACGTACCATTGGATGCTTTACAAGCTGTTTTGTGTCTTTATTTTTTGTGCTTTAAAACTGAAAAATCAAAAAAAAAATTATATATTTTGAAAAAGACCAAAAATTTTTTTATGGCTTGTTAGAGCATGAATAACATGTGCATGTGATCCTGGTATGTAGGATATATGATTATGCATGTATGATATGCTGTTATTTTTCTTGATGCTCTATATACATGAGTGTGTGTGATAAAAACCTTTGGTATATCCTGTGCTTGCACTTTCACATACACATTTTTATTTTGTCAAGGCTTGGTCGCATGTATGAGTTTTTGGAATGGCAATCTAATCTCTTCCATGCTTTGTTTGCTTAATAGTGTGACCTTTGACTAGATGACCTTGCTATCCCCTTGTAAAAGCAAAAAGAAATATATTTAAAAAAAAAAATGAGACTCAAGTGCAAAAGAGCCAAAATGGCCAAATTCAAAAGATAAGGGCAAAAACCCTTCACTCGAAAGAGTTATTAAATATGAGCTCATGATTTTTCTGGGGTAAATATTATAGCATGCAACCAATGTTGCTTATTTTCAGGTCTTAGTGGTGCTGGGTTTGAACACCTATTTTGTGGACTTGGTTTGTTTAGAGATGGATTTCTTTGGCTGTGTCCAGCTCATAAAATAAGGTCTTAAGCCTTGATTCGTTATGCACTTTATTTTTCCACGCAAGTGCTTTATATGCTTTGGTGTTTATGTCATATGCATAAGTGTTGTATTTAGCCACTTTTAAAATGATGCATATTGTTTCATGTCATAAACAGCTGAATACTGACTGGGTATCATTGTATCAGCTTGAAATGCTGTTTCAGTCAGTTTTTAACAGGATTTTTATTTATCTCAGTATGTGCTTGTGTGTGCTTCATGTTATTGCATACCTATTTTTTCTTTCCTGTGCACCTTTCTGAGGTTTGGTTTGCTTCCCGTGTCTTATTTTGCTAACTTTATGTGCCTGTTAGTGAGGGGGAGTAATTTCTGTTTGTTTATGCTCTTACATGTGTTTTCTCCTGTTCTCCTGTTATTTTTCCTGTTTCTTTTTATCCTTTGTCATTTCGTGACAAAAAGGGGGAGAGTAATATATTAAGGGGGAGAGCCTTAATATATAGGAGATAGTCGTAGAATATCCTTTAGATATCTCCGTTTTAAGGGGAGTTAAGATTAAGGGGGAGAGGGATTTCTACTTGTACATGCATGAGATTTTTACCTGCTTTATGTTTTACTTGATTATCCCAATGCTTTTCACGGTATATTGTTGTTTGTGGATGTTTCAGGTAGCAGGTATGTTGCTGCGGTGGCATTACTTTCAAGACTACTTTGTTAGGTGTTAGATCGAGTCCTTTTGTAATAAGTCACTGTTTTGATGGTTGACAGTTGACTATTTGCTTTTTGGGTCTATTACCGTAGTCTTTGTATTAGGTAGTATTTTGTCACGGAATGCCAAAGGGGGAGATTGTGAGTTCCATTTTTATTGGCATGTGTCCGTGACAAAATAAGTTCAATTGAGTTGTAATATGTCGTGAAGATCTTTGTGCAATTGGACTGGGTTTTGGCTGCTGTGCATCAGACATGCGTTCGTGGTGCGTTCGTTGCAGTGTTCGAACGAGTGGCGTTGGTGCTGCGTTCGTAATTGGGTTCGAACGTGTGGAGTTAGTGTCACGTTCTCTATTGGGTTCGAACGGGAGCATTCCAGAGAGCAAACGTGCGAGTCACGTTCTTGTGGGGTTCGAACGGGAGCATTCCAGAGAGTTCACGTTCGTTGTGCGTTCGATTGACGTTCGAACGAGTCTTCACAGAAAGGGCGCGTTCGTGTAGCGTTCTAGTAAGCGTTCGAACGCGACTGCAATCTGGACGCGATTTTGGCCTGCAAAACCCTAGGTTTTCACCCTACCTATAAATATAACCCTTAGCCGCCATTCCCCAATAGTTGAAGCATATTTCCCTTGAGCCAAAACCTCTCAAAGCTTTCAACTCTCTTTGATTCCACCATTGAAGACTTCTTATCTCATTGTCTTCTTCATTGATGGTGTGAATGTTTCTTTGATAAACCTTCAACACAACTTAACCCAAATTCCCTAAGCCTTTAGAGTTCTTTAGGAGGAAGTTTGGTAGTCGGAGTTCCGACGTCATTGGTGATATAATCTACTCAGAGACTTCAGAGGTTCTGAAGAAAACCGTGGGTCGCGGGCTTGAGGAGTTCCTTGAGTTCTTGCAGTATTGAGGTACTTGAGTCGGTGGAGTTGCCACCATAGGTCTTGACCATCGCTGTAAGTTTTTCTCTATATAGTGGATTCGGGTGGTAGCCTATACCCGGAGTGGTTTTTTACTCGGAAGAGTTTTCCACTTCGTCACCAAAATCATTGTGTTGAATTTTGTGTGGTTTGATTTATTTTGCTGCTTTAATTCCTGCTATTGTTTTAATATTTTGCAGCATAATTTTATTTAATTGTTATTGTGGTTGTCTGTTAATTTATCCATAGTAACAGTAACAGGACTTGTCCTGCTTATTGTTTATAATTCCGCATAGGGTCAGAACTTAGGATAACCCCGAATTTTCAATTGTTTTTACTAATGTGGAATAATATTGAATTTATTTTCTGTTATAACAGAGTAGCACAGGTGAGGTGCAATCATTTCCAAATTTTTTCTGTGTGACGTATTTCAATGAGAGGAACAAATGGATAAATGAAGAAGTCGAACGCTGCTATGTAAGTTTCATTTTTTAAAATAAAATAATTAAGATTATATATGTTATTTTTTTTCAAATTCTAATATTAACTTATTTTTTGAAATAGAACGAAATGATGGAACTCCAACAACAAACTCAGGAGACAGGGTCCGACCCGATACCAGATGAGCAGTTGTCGCAATTGGTTTTCAAGAATCAGACAACTTACAACGTTGGCCTTGGCACTTGCAATACTGTTAATTAGGACAATGTCTCTCTTCGAGACGAGTTAGTCACCACCAAAGACGAGCTAGCCACCCGAGACGAGCTGACCACCACCCGAGACGAGCTGAAGCAGACTAAGGAGAAGCTACAACATGTCACGGTGGACCACGAGAAGAAGATGGTGGACCACGAGAAGAAGATGGAGCAGTTGGAACAACAAATGCTGGCTTTCCATCAGATGTTGAAGGCCTCAATCAGATAGTGTGCATCGGGCTCGAGCGTCCCCCCATCACATTAGCGATAATTTTATATTTGGTTTTGTATAAACATTTTAAACAAATAGATTTAATATAATATTTTTTTTTTCTAAAACAAATTTCAATATAATATTTCGTAATTCTGTTATTAATTAGATTTTTTTCAATTAAATTAAATATTAAATTAAATATTTTAGACAAAAAAAGAAGTAAATTAATAATATTTTAAAAATAAATTTTTTAACTATTAGCGTCGAATATTTCGACGCTAATAGTTAAAAAATGGCCGCTGTAAGCATACAGATATTACTTTTTAAATATGATTTAGCGTCGACACGTTTCGACGCTAAAAGTGTGACTTTTGGCGTCGAATTATTTCGTCGCTAGATATAACCTATTGCGTCGAAAATTTACTTTAGCGTCAAAATGAATTGGACGCAAAATTTAGTTTTTAGCGTCACATATTTTTATTTCGACGCTAAAAGTGATTTTCGTCGATATTTCGGCGTCCATTGTTTGCGTCTAATTAATTCGACG
>SKCR01047483.1:0-40970 GCA_019454045.1 Zanthoxylum bungeanum
CTTTAATTAATCTGGGATTAATTAGAAGAGAGAGAAAATTAATCTGGGATTAATTCGATGAGAGAGAAAATTAATCCGGGATTAATTACGGAGATATTTTCTAGGATAAAATATAATTAAAGAGGAGAACGATTAATTTAGAATTAATCGATAAAATAATATATCCGATATATTATACAAATTGGATTTCGACGCGGAATTAAAATTGGATTTTAATTCGGGCGAACGAATTAATTTAGAATTAATTCGTTAGCGACGTGAATAGTGATTTCGCTAGGCGTAATCATTTAATTACGACGCGACGGAAAATTCGTTAATTTGGAATTAGCGAACCCGAGCCCGAGTGTGATTGCGAGCGCATTCGTATTTTGAATTCGAGCGCGGCACGCAAGTCACATCAAGCGTCAAATCATTAGTCACATCATGCGTCAAATCAATTGTCACTTTGAGTGATGTGAACTTGACACATGTCACTTTATTAAGGTGATGTGATTAAAGTTAAAGTGATAGTGATTGACTAAAGTAAAGTGATGTGATTGAAAAGCATTTTGCTTTTTTGACTTTTAGTATTTGATTTTTGTTTTTGAAAAATGAAATAACTATATAAGTAAAGCATTTCATTTCTCTCTCATTCACCAAGCAAAAACTTTTTTGCTTCTCCCTCCTCTCACTCACGTTTTGCCTCTTTTTGGAGCCAAATCTTCTATTCTTCCTCACGCTTTGAGCCATATTTTTTCTTCTTCATTTTGGTTTGATCAAATATCATGAAGAAGAAAGAGTCTAGCACACACATGGTTTGTATTATGGTGATAGGGAAACGAATTTGTGAGCTTGGAAAGCTTGAAGCTTGGAGCTTCCATGGAGGTCATCCATGGCCGATTCTTGAACCATCAAGGAGGAGCAAAACCGAGCCATCCACCACCTTGGGAGCCATTGCCGACCATCTTGGAGGAGGAAAAGGCTTGTCTTCTTCATTCATTCATCAAAACCCATCAATGTGAGTTATGTTTCCGCCGTACGCCTTTGTGGTATTCATGCGTTTTTTGGCTTGATTTGTTGATTTTGGGACCTAATTAGAAACTCAACAACGGCCCACTTGCTTTCACTAATGAACTAGGCTACGATCGGTGGCATTTTCACTTTACCGAGTAAGGTGTTTTAAGCACTTTGCTTAATAACTAGATCGTAGACTTTATTGAATAGTACACAAATCAAGTCCTAGTAACCATCCCCGCTCTTCAAAATGCGGATATACGATTGTTTTATTAGTGTCCTTGACAACCATGCCAAATTAAGTTCTTTCTTTAACTGATCAAAGCATTTGAGCTTGAATTGGTCATGTGGGTATTTTTGAGAATATTATTTTATTCAATATAAATTGCTGTTATTCACATCTAATGTGTTTATCTCAATCATCTTTATATAATAAAACACTTTAGTGTTCTAGAATATAAAGGTACACCCGCAGCGGGTTATACGCGATATGAGATAATGTTTCTAGTCAAACTAGTTACAGTAGAAAAAAAAAACAGTTGCTAAATTTAAGTACTAACGCGAAGGCAGTTCCTAAATTTAAGATATCTACGGTTAAAACAGCGACTATCGTCCCGTTTACTATTCGCAAGAGTGATCTCATCTGAAGTCAGTATCCTGCTTAAAAGCAGATTCTGCACAACAGTACATTTTTATGTATCACACTAAGTATTTAAAATCCAATTCAACATCAATACTAGTGTGTAACATAATTAGGACAAACATATTTAAGTAAGAGCCTTGCTCGCTTCAATTCCTTCTAGGATTTGTCCTATTATCTTCCTAGAGACCTAATCCATATTCATTATTTTATCAAATAAAATAAATTATTATTTCCAAGACCATCTTGAAATTATTCCCAATTTGAAAATTAAATCATTTAAAATATTTTAATCCAAGATTATATTTTAAATGCCAATTTCCAATTTTATCTTGATTAAAATAGTTCCAACTATTTAATTCAACGATTAGTGGTACTATTTATTATAAAGTTATAATAGTCCAACTATATAATCAAATATAATCCAAATTAATTAACCTCAATTAACATTGATTACTATAATCCAATTATAAAATCAACTGTAAACTGAAATTAATTAATTCAAATATATTGATTAATATAATCCAATTATATATAATCAACTATAATACAGTCCAACTGTTTATTAAAACAACAATTTAAACATTAGTCCAACTAACATGTAATTAATGTGACGAGAAAAATATAAATGAGCGTGTTTAGCGAGTAATTGAACGAATGTTGCAAATTCAATACTTGCCTCCCACTATTTTTTCGTCGAGTCTCTAACCCTCTGTGGAGTACTCGGGAAACCGTGTTTCCTAGTGGGCTAGGATCCTGTTAAATAACATACAACCTTGACTTTGGCCAACAAGCTGTATGCTACTTACCAGGTAGATCTCACAGATCAATTGGATCCAATCCAATTCCCAGATCCGGTTAGGTGGACATCCAGTCCTAAACATATTGCTTATGCCAATGTATCTAATACATTTTCCTAACCTTATCCTCCGAATCATCTAGGCCTTGGCTTTGGCACAACAAACCTAATGATTCCAGTTAAGCGGGACCCATTGACAAGGAAAGTTTCGTAATCAATGTCTTTGGACAAGAAGTGATCTTGACTTTGGCCAACAAATCACAACTTGGACTAGACACCGATTGGGAACAAAACTCTCATGATTCAAAACATCCAATGACAGGTCTTGACTTTGGCCAACAAACCAATGCCAATTGGATCTTGAACAAGAATCATTCAATGGAAGGATAATCGCTTAATATAGATTGAGGGGATTTCGCTGTGCAAATTGGCTACCAATTTAATTATCTTTGTTAGGTCTCATCATCATACACCCTTAAACATGCATTCTAAATACATAATAAAGCGTATATGAAATAAAATAATAATGATATGCGGATGGATACTTTACATTGATCCTAGATCAAATCTCTCATTTTCTCTCTCCAAAACTAGCACTTGTATTTACTTCTACCTACCCGTTACACTACACTTCTAAAGAAACCTCATATACATAGAGGGGAATAGGTGAGAAGAGAATACAAAGAGTATATAGGTGATAAGGCTGGACACGCAGGTCCAATTTAATAAATCAAATTTATTACAACAATTTCTAAAATTGTCCCACCCGACTAATATCCATCCGATATACATTATTCACGCATCGCAACCATGTATTCATACAAGCATGTTATCAATCAATCTAATCCAATTAATTAATCTGATAATTAGTGATCATCCAATGTTCAAACAACGATTTGATTTTTGCTCGAGTCAAACTCGTTTTATTAATAAGTACTCAAAGCACGAATTCTCGAATTAAATTAAACTACATAATTAAATCCAATTTATACGCATTTAATTCTAATTCACTATTTAATTCCAAATTAAATATTACACTTTTATTAACAAACCTTCTACGATTTAAATTCCAAATTCAATCGTTATGGGTCTCTCAAAGCCCAATTAACGTCAAACGTTTATTTAATTAAAGTCCAATGGGCTTTTTAATTAATTTCTTAAGGCGTGGACTTTTGGTCAACTCGGGTCAAACCGATAACCAAAGTCCAATCCGGGAGTTACCCCCATAAGCTTTTAAATTAATTTTGGCCCATTAGGCCCAATTAAATAATTAAGGTTCATTAAGTCATAATTGGACTTTATGGATGCGGTTTTGGGCTTAATTGGATCCAACCAATTTTGCCTAAACCCAACTTTGTACAACAAAGCCCAAAAGCCCAATTATAACATTCAGGCCCAATTTCCAAAAACAAGCCTAATTAATTAACTTATAAAATTCCAAATTTCATAATTAATTAACCTAAGTGTTATACATGATTAACCTCCTAATTAATATTTCTAAAACGTCAATTAGCATACTTAATCATGCATTTCAACATCAAATAGTGTCTAACACATTTATTAAAACCAAACCCATTTTACATGCTTTTAAGTCTTGGCATTTAGGGGTTTTTAATCCGATTTGGTTTCAATCAAATTGAATCCACATCATCATTTCCCAAATCAATTAAACTCATCTAATGAATCAAAATACAAAAAACACAATGAATTTCATATCCAATTAAATTCGGCCAAGCCTACTTTAATTTGGGAAAATTGTTCCAAATCAAAATTCAATCCAATCAAACTTCAATTCAACATTACCCACTTGTTTCAAGTCATCCAATGATCAAACAAACAAAAATTCACCAAGATATTAGGGTCTTTAATTTGGGCCAACATAAGCAATTTGGGGAAATTTGTTCAAACACAATTTCAACAAATTGATCCAATCAATCATCAATTAAACATACTTTAAGCATTCAAATCATCCAATTTCATCAAACATGCTCAAAATCAAGTTTACCCAAATTCATCACTTTATGTCAACATAAAAAATTGGGGAAATTTGTTCCAAACACAATTTCTTCAAATTGATCCAATCAATCTTAAATTAAACATCATTTAAGCATTCTCATTCATCCAATTTCACAAATATGCTCAAAATCAAGCTTACCCAAATTTGTTACTTTATGCCAACATAAAAAATTGGGGAAATTTGTTCCAAACACAATTTCTTCAAATTGATCCAATCAATCTTAAATTAAACATCATTTAAGCATTCTTAATTAATCAATTTAATCAAATCATGCTCCAATTGATTTTACCCAATTTGGTCATGCCCAAAATTTGGAGAAATTGAATCCAATCCAATTTCATGAAATTGATCATGCACAACTTCAATTCATCAACATACAAGCATACTTTAACATCCAATTTCAACAAATCATGCTTCAATTGATAATCCCCAATTTTAACCCTAACTTTTTTCATGCTTGATAATAGCTCTAGATACCATTGTTGAGTTTCTAATTAGGTCCCAAAATCAACCAAATCAAGCATAAAAAACATGAATACATCAAGGAGTAAGGCGGAATACATACTCACATTGATGAGTTTTGATGAATATGAAGAATACAAGCCTTCAAGGTCCCTCCATAAGCTCGCCCAAGGCTCTCCTTGCTATGGACTGCTCGGTTTTGGTGGTGGTGGTCTCCTCCATGATCGGCCATTGATGACTCCATTGAAGCTCCAAGCTTCAAGCTCCAAAAACCAAATCCAAGCTCACAAATTCGTTTCCCTATCACCTATGTATAACCCATGTGTGTGCTAGCACTACTCATCTTCCTTGCTTCCCTTTAAATTCGGCCCAACCAGAAAATTTTTTGAAGCAAATCGGCTTGAAGCCGTGAAGGAGAGGGAGAAGAAAAAGAGGGAAAAGTAAAAACGTTTTTGAGAGAGAGAGAGTTAACTGGAAAAAGGTGTATTTGATTTATTTATTTCCAAAATTAATAAACCATTTACCTTTTTAAAAAATTTCAAAAAGTCAAAAGGTACAAGTCATTCAACTTTTCCATCACCTTTTACTATTCACATCAACTCACTTTAAAAAAGTGACAACATGTCATATCACATCACTCAAAGTGACAAGTGATTTGACAATTGACGCGACTAGTGATTTGACGCTTGATGTGACTTGCGTGCCGCGTTCGAATTCGAAATGCGAATGCGCTCGCAATCACTCTCGGGCTCGGGTTCGCTAATTCCAAATTAACGAATTTTCCATCGCGTCGTAATAAATGATTACGCCTAGCGAAATCACTATTCACGTCGCTAACGAATTAATTCCAATTAATTCGTTCGTCCCGAATTAAAATCCAATTTTAATTCCGCGTCGAAACCAATTTCGTATAATATATCGGATATATTATTTTATTGATTAATTCTAAATTAATCGTTCTCTCTCTTTAATTAATATTTTATCCTAGATAAAATATCTCCGTAATTAATCCCAGATTAATTTTCTCTCTCATCGAATTAATCCCAGATTAATTTTCTCTCTCTCTTCTAATTAATCCCAGATTAATTAGTGCGAGTCATACATCATCGGTGAATCTTCAGGAAGCGACCCATGAGATCTCCGGATATGTTGGCAGTAAATACGGTCGTCGGACTATCCGAACACGTAAGTACCTCGTACTACGTTTATACCGAATTACAAGACAAGGTTGGCTTCTAGCAAAGCGCCATGCCTACCCAATTCTCCAGAAATATTCTTACAGGAATATATAGATCTGTATCAAGCGTAGTATACTAAGTATTGTGCGTATCGGCCCAGTATCGGATAATCACGTGTTAGGGCTGGGGCTGGATAAGTGTCTGCCCCGTCCGAAACACATATCGGATGTCTGGTAACATAGTCTCTATAATCGGTATACATGACCTGGTCACAATATCCCGATTGGTTGCGCACAACTCAAGAGCACTAGTACCGTATCCTGCGTGACATCATCTCCAATATGACTGGAGTGATACTTCCGTCTCGACATCACATCCAATACACTACGACTCTCTGATAAACCCAGAAGTGGTGAACACAGAACCGGTCAAAGCCCCCAACCACCAAAACCAAAGTTTATCGATTATCGTAAGTATTAGCGATGCAAGTCTCAGGTTAAGACTATACACACCTACCTTGATTTCGGCCTCCCATAGACACATAGTCATAATACCAATGGGATTCCGAGGGGTCTATCCAGAGCGAAGCTGTTTCCCGTACCATCGGTGAAACACGACCTCCTATCGCACTTGTATAAGTCTCCAACACTTATATATATGAGAACTATGCCGTTGTGCCCTCACAACGCGCACAAGTGCAATACTAGCCTATTCCGCATTATCGATGTCCAGTCTCGATAATACTACGGCTAGGGATATTTAATGATTAATCCATCGTGGACTGATACTGTCTCATATCATCTCAATCCAAGAACTAATCATAGAGACCTCTCTTCATTTATATATCTATGGTGATCTAATCACAAATGACGAGAGTGCAATTTCCTTGTTACATAGTTAATTTGCTACAACAACACAATGTTCTGTGCAAATAGTGACGCTATGGGTCATATTATCCAACAGTAATTTCAAAAGTTGGTGTGTTGTTGTGAATAAATGCATCATTTATAATCGCCAACTACCACCATCACAATTTGACAAGTGATGTGAGTTGTGAGTCCCACCCAATTTTACGTTCAAAATTTAAGTTGGCTTACACAACATACTTTAGGCCCGGATTCGTTTAATTCGATTAAAAGAATTTTCCGTCGCGACTAATTAAATCCAATTTAATAAATAATAATACCGAACAAAATTATTACGAAAGTCGCTTATGAATTAATTCCAAATTAATTCGTTCGCCCGAATTAAAATCCAATTTTAATTCCACATTGAAATCCAATCTCAATTAATATATCCGATATATTATTTAACCAATTAATTCCAAATTAATAGCGTTCTCTCTTCTCGAAGAATTTAATCCCAGATAAATTCTTACCGTAATTAATCACAGATTCATATTTTCTCTCATCATTAATTCCAGATTATTCTGTTCGAGTCAAATGTAATTGGTGAATCTTTGGGAATCGACCCAAGAGATCCCTGGATATATTGGTAGTAAATACGGTCTTCGGACTATTCGAATACGTGCGTACCCGTACCATATTCTTATCGATTTATAAGACATGGTTGACTTTTAGCAAAGCACTGTGCCTACCTAATTCTCCAAAAATATTCAACGAGGAATATATATCTGTATCAGGCGTAGTATACTATGTTTACATAATACGATCTAGTATCAGATGTCACGTGCTAGGCCTAGGGCTGGAATTATGTTTGCCCCGTACGAAGCATATATCATATCACTAGCAACTAGTCTCTGTAATCGGATAATCATGACCTAGTCATATTATCTTGATAGCTGCAACATTTAAGAGTACTAGCTCTGTATCCTACGTGATCATCATCTACATATGACTGAAGTGATACTCCCATCATAACATCACAGCCAATACACTACGATTCTCAGTAAACCCAACAGAGGCTTACACAGAACCTGTTAAAGCTCCGGATGACCAAAACCAAAGTATACTGATTGTTGCAAGTATTAGCGATGCAAGTCTCAAGTTAAAGACCACATATACCTACCTTGATTTGGATTCCCATAGACAAATTGTTATAAAACTAATGGGACTCCGATGGGTATATTTAGAGCGAAGTTGTTCCCGGTCCAACGGCTAACAGAACCTCCTATCACACTTGTATAAGTATCCAATACTTAAATATATGAGAACTATACCGTTAAGCTTCCATAACGCGCACACATGTAATACTAGTCTATTCTCCATTATCGATGTCCAGTCTTGATATTACTACGACTAGGGATATTTAATGATTAAACCGTTCATGGATTAATATTGTCTCATATCTTATTAATTCGGTTTAACCATATGGACTTTTATCATTTATATATCTAAGTAATCCAATTACAAAATGATAAAATAGCAATTTCCTTTGTCAAATAGTTAATTTGTATAAAAACACCATGTCTTTTACAAATAGTGATGCTATGGGTCATAATTGTCCAACAAACTGTTGTTCCAATTTTCTTGAAAATCAAGATGGTTTGTGACTTAGTTACTAAGTCATAATTAGGTAATCTAAAAGGATATCTGTGTTTAGGATATAACTGTCGAGAGAGTTTTTGTTTCTTATGCAGTAAGAATTGACTTGAATAGTTCATATCTCGATATTCTTGACTGGCATTAAGAAAATTTCTTTAGTATTTGTTTGTCTTATGTTGACGTTTCTTAGCTTTAGTAACTTTTAGAACTCACGTGTCTGACACAATTTGCTAATCGATTATTTGAAAATGTTGTGAAAATTGAACGTAAATTATAAAGCTCAAGAAAGGAGATACGTATAGTTGTGTATAGAGAATATCGATTCTCGTAATATGACAATTATATGTATTGGATACAGGATCTCCCGTCTAGTTAATTAAAATAATATTTAATGATTGTTTTGACATTTGATATCAGAACTTATGATTATTGGATAGTTACTTGTTCTGTATAAACAGTTGTTACATATTTTAAAGCGACTAGTAGTGTCATTAATGAAAGATAAGCATTAAGAAAATATTCGGTAGAATAAATAACTTAGCACCGTACTCTATGAGATTTTATCGTAAAAGCCTTGTTCCGTATGGTAAAGGATGGACTGATATGAGATCACACCACATATCCTTATCCGTTTAATGAATATTTTATTCAGGAAGTGATTAAATCTAATTTAACGAATGATTGTCATTGGACCATAGATTTATTAACTAATGCTTTGGAAGTATGTAGTTTATCGAAATAGAAATTGCCTAGTATAAGTTTTCTTTGCTTCGTAACTCAGTAAATGAATTTTCATGACTTAGTTACGTGTTTCTAATAAAGAACATGTTGAACGTCTTGAATTGTTCAAGAACTGTCATATGTTTCTAATGAAACTCGGATAGAATATTTTGAATAGTTCAAAGATATTCTATTTGTAGTGTTAAAAACTGTATCTTTAGAAATTCGTTGTAAATATTTGAATTGTTCGAAGATGTTTGATATGATCAAAACATGAATTTAAGGCAATAATTCTGAAGTTATTTAATGAATTTGATTCTTATTCAATATTAACTTACACAACGATTCCATTTTGATGGAATTGGTTAGTGGGAGTGATCGAATCTTATATGATTTGATTCGTTAATATTGAGTGCTACCGAATTAGTTTCAATACTCTTGGGGTTATGCTGCAATAACACTAATTCATCTCTAAATTAAGGTTCCATTCGTTTTTACATGACATATATGATATGTATAGGTAGAAAATTCGAATCTTGAAAAGTTTGAGATTTGAATCTTTCTTTTATATAATGGTTATATAATTGAAAGTACTTGTGTCTCGGAGGTAACGAGTGAAAGGTTTATCATTTATTTTATTTAATGGAATATTATATTATATTTGATATAATATCTTTTTTACAATCTCGAGTAATAAAATTATTTTGTTACTTGGTGGTTAACATTGGATGTTGACGATTGCAGAAAAATTTGACTTATGAAGTCAAATGTGAAAGTGATAAACTGTAATGGAACTATGTAATTAATATGATGAAAAGACCCTTAGACAACTTCCGTATAAGTTTAATATGATATCGGAATCATTTACAAAGTATTTGATACTTAATAATTCTAATGTTTTCTTATTGAAAAATTTATCCTATAACTTATAGTTGGAGCGATATCTGATATCGACTTCGGAAATTACCATTGAACCATATATCTAAAATTGTTCATAGCTTACTACGATCAAGTTTTAAATTTGATTAGGCTTTCGTTATTAATAGTTCATACGATGTGCAAATTGTTTACGCAGCAAAAGCAAAGTAAGCTGTATAAAGGTTTGACCTTTATAGTATGACAGTGAGAAATGTTATGCTCAGTAGCTATTGTAGATTTTGAGAAAACTTGTCTCTAGTCATACTAATTGAACAATTAAAGCTTTTTTGGTTAATGTTGATATTAAACTGTATTTGGCTAAAGAATGCAAAGTGACGTTCTTGAGTGATTTCTTCGAATGAGAGATCCGTCGTGATTTCTTAGTTTGAAGAGTTCATTCTAGAATGGCCCTAGAGTTTGTATTCTGCTAAGATCACAATTTGATATATTAGCTTATGGAGCCTATTATAGACTCAGATAAGCTTTCTGGAAATTCGTGCTCTCTGTTTTTGATATTAGTCAGATTGTCTGGTTTTATCGAAGTATAAGAATACATATTTGTCAATAGGGTCAGTGGGAGCTACAAATTTCTTTCTAGTGTTACATATCCTAAGTCTTCTTTTCTCTGTGAAAACATGAGAGTAGTCTCTGTTATATTTGATATAAATTTTTATATAAGATATAAACTGAGAGACTTGTGAGAATCTCCCATTAATCGCATATTAGATATGATCTAATAAATGACACAATGAGACTATCTGTATGACAGTTAGTATAATTGTTTGACAGTTAACGTGTCTTTTATGTATATAGTATTCGTCTTTCGTAAAGAATGATTCCTTTGTCGAAAGAAAGATTGATTGAAATGTATAGTCAATCTTATGCGTCATAGGATGATGGCGTAATGAATATTATATTATGTGTGATTGAAGATATCAATTTAATTATAATTGTTACAAGTTATTTTGATATGGTGTAGACCATACGATGGTTCTAGAAACATTTTCTTTATGATCTTTGAAGAGAATATCCTTCATTGATCTCCATCGGCTGACAGCTGTAGAAGCCTTCAAGAATGGTTTGATCGCGGACATTGGGCTTTATAAGAAGCTAACAAAGTTCTGATACTACACTATGGATCAGGCCATGGCCCAAACTCAAATTGAGATTAGATAGGAGGAAGATAAGAGGAATAGGAGGAGGGAAAGTTACTCTAGCCATCACAATGACAGAACCCCCAATCCCCCCAAGCGACTCAAAGAATTCATTGGCAAAGATCCACAGCCAGTAGACAGAAAGGATAATCAAATGAGAGAACATTGTCATCTTAATTGAGATTTTGATCGACGACGGCCTTACAGGGTCCAGTCAATAACGTCACTAAACAGGCCAATACTCCCAAACAGGTTATTCAAACATTCATATCTCACACAAAACAACTAACTCTAAATGCCAATTCTTATTCCAATTTGGAATGCAAAATAGATTGTATGTTCTCATTCAAAAGCCTAAAATATAACAGGGTTACAGTCTACAATGTCATTTATTCTTTTTTTAAAAGAATATACAAGTTACATAGAGGAAAGACAATCAGTCTACTTCTTTTGAACCAGCCTCATCTCCTTCTTCATTATCTTCGCCCTCAGCCGACGGCGAGAGGCTCGCCTCTATTCAGGCGTATTCTTTAATCCATTTCTTTGGTGTCTAGGTGTGGTGTTGTCCAACTACATATTGCTGCATCAGGCTGCTTTTTTCCTCCATCATTGCCTCCAAAGCAACCCCTCAAGCTGCTTAACTAATTCACTTTTTTTCCTTCTTTAGGCCAACCAAGCTCTCTGTGAAAGCCTCATTTTCAACTTCAGCTACTTCTCTTTCTAATTTCAATGTCGCCGAGTCGACTCTACTTCTTTCTTCACTTTCTTCTTCTTTGTTCGGACCCATTGAATGCTACTTTTAACTTAGCATCCTCTTTCCTCACCAACGTGTTAGATTTTTCCATATCCTTCATCCATATTTGACTCAACTCCACATAATCTTGTTGGAACAAGCTGCATTCAAGTGCCTGAAAAGTAAAAAAATTAACAATGTTATGAAACCACTAGACCTGTACTAAATAAAGGTAAAAACAACTCGAAATGAATCTTACCTGATAGTTGAGAGCCATAACTTTCTTGATTGACTCCAAAGGGCCCAATTCAGTTAGCCGACTTTCATTTTCTTCTAGTAGTTGGCCTTCTACAAATTTTGAGAGGAAGAAGGGCCAGAAATCATTGTTGTACCATGGGGAATCTTGATAATCACGTTCTCTAAATCTTCCTCCAGCTCGACGACTGTCTTGTGCTTCTTAGATGATGTAACGGCCCCAGATGAATCCTTCAGTACCAATGTTTGAGGCTCACTAGAGGCTGATCTTTGTAACCCTGGAAGAGTAGGCTCAACTTCTAATCTCTTCCCCTTGGACTTATTCTCTTTCCTTTTGGCCATGATTTCTTCACTCGACCCCACATAGCTTAGGATGTGTATAAAATCTTCTTAGGAGATAGCGACTTTAAAAACAGAAGCCTTCCGAATATGAGTTGATACAACCAAGTGCCCATTACCACGACCAATATAAGCTTACTAAGGGCCAACGTGGTACCTTTAGGATTAAAGACTTCCTTCCGCAACGGTGGTTAGTCTCAATCTCTTCTCTTCTAGAACCATCCTCAAACTTCACTCAGGAGCAGAAAGACTAATAATAAATCTCGTTTTGGAGACAACACTACTAGTAGTATCAAATGCGTGGCTGCATAAAAGGCCTTCAAAATAGAAGCAAAGAAGCTCCAATCAATAAAAGTAATTATTTGAACTTATAAAGATGAATACTCACTCGAAGAACTCCAATGTTTGGGGATACAGCCAGCTCCAGTCAACCCGAAAATATTCTCCCCCTCATGAAGAAGTAGAACTTCTGCTAGTCTCCCATGTTAGTCGTCTTAAGCTCCAACACTAGATTTTTTCTAGTGAAGATACATATAATATCTCCCTTTCTCCGTCAGATGCTCTTTCAGATAGTAGGTTAATAATAAATCCCTCACTTCAAACTCAATTCCTAGCTCAAACGACATACACTCAATCGATAAAAGGATCCTCTAAGTATTTGCATCAATTACGAAGTGGCTAACTCATAGTGGTTCAACACCTCCCAAACTAATCTGGGTATGGGGAATCTCATTCATCCGTAAAAGAGCGTTCATAAAACCCAAGACACCAAGGGATCCCGTAATCAATTCTTTCACTCCACGAGACAAGTCTCACCTCTATCGATGGGGGGAAACCTGTTGTTAGGGTTGGTGCTCAGAGTACCGATACAGATCGTATTTATGTCCGATTTATAAATATGAGCAATTGTTATTTTCCATAATATTACTAATTTTAATGGTAGCACCCTTGTCTTTTATACGCTTATTCGATATAATCACGATTAGATATCTGATTATGACTATATCGAAACTGAATCTGATTTAGTGATATGTGTATATTAGATAAAGACCCTAAGATTTACATTATAGTGCGCAGTTACAACACAATTTGTAATTGACATTGGGAAGCGCACTATTAGTTGTATATCCTTAAATAAAGTTCCTGATCAAGATTTGCTAACACGGGTCGGTTAATAAAACCGCTGAGACCAGTATATGTCGTATATCATGACTTGGTCCGATGGTTTATCCTAGTGAACCATGAGTATTGGAGACTCATATAGACATGTAGGTGTTTATTTGATAAGACACTGAACAACTTACTGAAGGTTTCGTAATAGATGGTACACCAACGTCAACAAGAACATTCTCGAGTTGAGGCGAGCATAGTGGACTTGAGATACCACAGTGGGATATATGAGTTATCCTCCATACTTTGATGGCAGTCACGTCAACGATCTATTCATGATTAGATCTCTGTCTGTTCGTTGGGTGTGGATTGATACTCATGATATCCAGTGCGTATTAAGAAAAGATATGTCAGTCCTGTGTACAGGGCATATGCGTTCAGCACGTGTTTATGATCTTGTAAATCCATGGCAGTGGTATAATGTCGGAAACCAATTTCGAGTATTATTTTGTGATCGTAAATTAAAAGTCGATTGTATTATACCAAATGGATTTGACATTGTTATCTATATCCAATGTATAATACAGATAACTTATAACGGAGGGATTATATGTATGCAGTGACCTCGGCTTGCATAGTTTAGCGAGATTATCCATGGTCGTCATAATCCATGAGTGGGTGGATTATGGATACGAAATTGGATTTCGTGACGGATAGACCTAAACTTAGAGAGTCTCACAATATGAAGTGTACTCGTTGAGCACTTAGGCAACTTGATATGAATAATACAGATTATTCATAATACTTCACAAGATTAAGTGAGTTAATCCAGATCGTTTAATCACTTAAACGATAACACATACATTATGAGATTTTTTTCCCGCTAATAATTATTGTGTATTTATACTTGATACATAATACGATTAGATACACATTAATTATTCGTCAAATGATATTTTGACACATGCCATTAATATATATTTTTTATTGTAAGAAATACATATATATAATAATTAGTATATTAATTAATTGTTTAGATATTTAATTATTAAATGATTAAATAATACTTATATTTCAAAAATATTATGAAATTTGGCCTATTATTATTTGTACACGTGGTTTGTTTTTATTAGGCTTAAATGTACCAATTTGATTGGCCAACATTAAAGCTTATTTAATTTAATTTGATTGAATTTTAAAATTCCCAAACTACCCTTTAAGGTCGGCAATTGAGGATTTTTTAATTGAAAATTTTCATTTCCTTCATTCATTCTCCACCCTAGCCGAATACTTTAGAAAGAAAATTTCCCAATTATTGTTTGATGAAACAAGAAGAAAAGTGAAGGAAATTCAAAGAAAGCTTAAGGATTCATTAGATGTAAAAGTAACTCTCTACATCCTAAAGTCTACAAAGCATGTTTCTTATTTCTTGAGTTGTTAGAAAAGTTATAGGGTTCCTTTACTTGTCAAAATTTGGGGCTTTTGGCTTAGGTGGATGAATTGGAAGCTAATAATGCATGTGTGAAGTATATTGTGTGGAATTATTATAATATTCATTCAGTTTGTTCATTTGATGAATTTTTTCCATTCTAGAGTTTTTGAACCACTCTAAGATAGCCTAGAATTATTCTAGAGTTGTTCATGTGTGGTGGGACTCAATTGGTGTTGAGATTAATTGATTTAGTCTTAAAAATTAGATTTAAAGCATGTTTATTTGTAATTTTCGGTCTGCAGATCAGAATCGGTTAAAATGGAAATTCTGGGATGTTTTTGATGTCTTATGAATGTTTGGATGTATTTTTGGAGTTGGAACAATTGTCGGAAAGTGTTTCCGAGTTGAAATAAGCGAAAACGGCCAAAAACGGCGTTATCGGGTGTATTTTGAGCCAACCGGGTAACCGCTATCCAAACAGTGAATTCATCACTGTTCGGGTAGCCCATGAAATTCCTCGACACCATTGGAGCTGACCTGGGTAGTTTCCGTAAGTGTCAGGTGGTCGGTTCGGTCAAAAACTCGTTTTAGGCCACTTTTACGGAAAAACGATTTTAGTAAAAGTTTCTCGAATTTCAACTATGTTTATGTCAATATTTGATTTTGAATAAATAGGTTTAGGTGAAATATGAATAAATTATTCATATTAGATATTGAATAATTTATTTGGTATTTTGGAAAAGTTTTAAAATACGATTTTGCCCAACCCTCGCTTCCGCTGCGCCCCATCGTCTAAAACCCCTAACAAAATGGTATCAGAGCGGGTCTGATGCTTCATCCATTACATTATTCATGCTTTATATTTGATATATAATCCACTTTTAATATTCGCATATGCTAGGAATCTATATATGTTCTTTACTTTCGATCCACGCTAACGGAAAATGTAACGGAAGTTTAATCGTTAAATTAAGTTATATTTTCTATAGGTAAAATTGAAATGTTTAAAAAATGATTTAGAATAGAATTCTGCATTTGATTGTAGAGTATAGCTTCCATAGGAAAATCCCGGCTTAGAAATAAGGTTGTAAAGTAACGTGTATTGGATACATGTTTCTTGGTCCATCTTGTTAGTACGGTTTATGTATGTAACATCCCGCCTATGCCAGGATGTTATCGGCAGAAGACAGGAAAACCCATCTCCATAAGCCTCTGAATCTGACGAAATTTCGGCATGATGTATGCAGAACATCATGCAACCTGGCCCATAGCCAGCATCCATATACAACATAATCATCAAATCTCGACCTCGGGTCGGCATCTCAACATCAAGCCTCAGGCCTGAACTCAAAGAACAAAAAGTAAATCACTTGGCCTCCGGTCAGTACTCAAAATAAAAACTACACTATTACATAACTCTTACTTATATGATACAAATGCAAAATATAATACAAAGGGCGGTGAGGACCCATAACTCGACCCAGGACCCAATGACTTCCTCGACTGCAATTGGGGCGATCCACTGTCTTCAAAGTCTTCACTTAATTCCTGTCGAATCAGTATGTCAGCTACTGACCTGCAAAACCAACAAACTGTGGTGGTGTGAGTCATAATGACTCAGTAAGTAACCATGCAAATAATTACAAGTTTGATTTAATCATATAGCTTTTATCCATTTAATTACCATACTACTTGTTATTGATCTTTTGTCTGAACACACACATACATACATTGACTTCTGTTTTCTACAATCCTATTACTCCATCAAGTTCTACTTTACTAACTAACAGACTAAGGTCCATTACCTTCTGCTGTGCTACTCTGATTCTTCTCTCTATCTTTCTGTATACTCTAAGCTAGTCTAGATTAGTCAATTATAATAACTTTCTTTCTTTTACTAACTTGAAATATCATCAAATCGGTTACACTAAAATTCTATTTCTGTTAAACATTTAACCCACTGCCACCAACCATGTATATATACATGTATTATTATATCATCATGTTCTAGCATCATTTCAATATGTTCTTTCTAAGTAAACATACAACTTGTAATCATCATTAACATATATACCTTTAAATTAAATCATGTTATTATGCACTAGTATTTTACAAAATGTTACCTCTATATAAATATGCCATGCACCAATATTAACCATATATATCTTTCGATGCAAATCATGTCATGCTTTTATGAACTATTATCTTAAAACCTCTTTCTGAAAAAAACTTACATGTGAATGTACTAGTGCTATAATGCATTATCATCAACTATATGCATCTTAGATGAATTACTAGAATATATAATTCATATGCATGACTTGTAGACTATACTAACTTTAAACATGCTATGTATTTAGAAGATACTCTTTGAAAACTGTTTCTGAAAAAGCATTTTCTGAAAGTTTCTTTCTAAAAATTCTTTGCTCGGAACTTCACTTTACTTTCTCTTTCTGGAAAAGCTCTTTTTTGAAAATTGTATCTGAAGACTGAAAACTATATTTGAAAACTGGGATCTGTATCTAAAAACTGAAAAACTAATCTTAAAACTATAAACTATATCTGAAAACTGAAAACTTCCTCTGAGTTCTGTGTCTCTGAAAACTATTTTCTGAAAATCTGATATTTCAAAGCTTCTTTTCTGAAAACTGATATCTGAGTGTCTGTAGAAAAACTGACCCATGGAGGCGTTACGTATCGCCGTCCCCCCATACGCCCTAGAGCCAGATATGCAAACCCATGACATTGGGGCGTTACGTATCGCCGTCCCCCAAAGCATGCCATACCTGCCCTGAAACTAGTGGTCTTGGGGTGTTACGTATCGCCGTCCCCCAAGCTACAACTAGAACTGGGGGTGCGGATCTATGCAACCACCCAACCTCTGAACTGGAGATCAGGTACACGATCCTATGCCGCTATCCTGTCTCATAACTAGGATCTAGGGGCATTACGTATCTCCGTCCCCCCAGTCCTCTACATGTGCACATGTCTCTGTCCGTCAATTCCATCTCTGTATCTCAAGTTATATACTGGGGTGAGTTTTTACCTCATGCCCCGAAAACCATAAAACCATATACGGTATCTCAAAACTGAAAGAAAATATTTTTCTGAAATATATTATCTTTCAAAACATTTGAAAGTTTTCTTTGAATCATTTGAAATCTTTGAAAACATTCTTATCTTTTGCTCGACTGCTGAAAACCTTAACACACACATATGCAAATGCTTTCTCATGATCCTTTCTACCTTAGCCATGCTTCCTTATAATATCCTATAAGTACATATACATATTTATGCATACTTATAAATTAATGATGTACAGATTCTAATCTTACATGCTTCCATCTATAAAGATCTTATAATATGTAGGCTCATAATATCATCATATGCTTTGCTTACACTAAAACATACATAATTTATCATACATTCATACTACCAATAAGCTACATATGCATATACTTTTCATATTATCTTACTAATTCTGTACTTATATCTGTAATCACATTCAAAGCTCAGGTGCTACATCACTATATACACATACACAATGTTTTCATCTTCTTTCAAATCATTTAATTAACATCTAGGCTATAGTATTCATAAACTTTCATTTTATATCCTCACAAGTATCGAAACATATGTTCATGCTCAATCATATACTTACATACATTATACATGCTTACTTATTTCTCTGTGCATACTTACCCACGTTTTATACTTATATGCTTGCTTCTTTATAATTTATCATTTTTTAAACTTTAATCCCATTCCTATGGTGTAGTTTCTACAACCCCCAAACCCAAGTCTCGTTTAATTAATCATAAACACGACATTATTCATATGATATATATATATATATATAGGGTTATACCTACACTATGTATCTCTTCACTTCTATATGCTCATGCTTATCTTTTACTCATATCTATGCTTATAATTGCTTGTTCTTATCTATATGTGTATATAAATACACCTGCTTCTTTCTTATACGTTCACCTTTATATATAAACAGGTTCATGCATTTAACTATATACAACTTTATTATATTACTAATTTCGAACATTGTTAAATCTATCAAGTACTCACAGCATGAGTTACTTACCTGGCTTCGCGGACACTCCGAACCTGGACCAGATCTTTCAAAATAAATCACAACACATGTCAGAACCGCTATTTACGGAACTTTCTACTCATCTATATAAACTTCCGGACTTTCCCGGAATACACGACTCCTCAACGACTCTACGGTTTAATCTTCATTACTCTAATATGTCTTTTTATACCATTCTGAACTAACTAAATAGCTAATATTCTCATATTATGCGTTTGTGGTAAGACTTGCGAAAAAGTTTCCGCAAACTCTACGGAAGGGTCTCGAAATCTCCGAACTTATGCAGAATTACTCAATTACCATCGCAATATCATATTTATATTATCTTCATGATTACGGTCATCTACGCTCAGTCGCGCGAGAAACTCTGTTTTACCGGAAACTCGCTAATTTTATTGGATCGATCTAATCTATTCCGTTTCTCCCCGTATTTTACCACATTAATCATTTTAACAAATTAAAACATATCCAATTCATTTCATGCTAATTCGCTGCAATATGAAACTACTGGAAGCAACCGAATATAAATTGTTATACTTTAAAATAACGAATTCTAAACGGAGAGTCGTACCGAAATTTCGAGGCTAAATTCGGACTCCCATCAGCCATCAGAATTTCGATCGGAGCTATTGTTCATCACAGGTTACTATTCATGCTCCGCTTCTTTACTCGTTTCACGTGCAACAAGCCACCGTTTGGTGAAACCGACTCCGCATACTTGTAGTAATCTTCGAGAGCTTCGATTTGGTAGGTGGCTCGGGTCGTGAAATGAACCGACGGGTCGGGATCGGGAAACCCCGGCGGTGCCCAGAAGGCCATCCGTCGGCTCCCCCTCCTTTTTCTCTCTCCTCACGTTTTGCTCACTGATTCTTTTTTTCTGTATTTGCTCAATATAATAATAATAAAATTAATAATAATAATAATAATAATATAATAATAATAATAATAATAATAACACAAAAATATCATCATCTCCAAATTACCAAAATGCACCCCCTCTATAAGGGTATTTTCCGAAATCACCAATTTTGAAGCCTTTCGGCGCGATTTTCAAAAGGTATTCAACACGAAAGTTGTTTGTCTCGGAAAAACGAGTTTGATGGTTCAAGAATCAACTCAATCAGAGTTCTTTTGCAAATTCTATGGCCATATTCGCAAACTTTACGTGTTTTACAAAAATCACGCAACTGACTTTTAATCCCAAGAGTTTTCCAACGCGATGAATAATCATAATATATTATTCCAACCTTTATAACATCGCTTGAACTCTTAATTCTTTATTATTATCCTGATCCGAAGCTATAATGTCAGTCCGAAAATCTTCTAGAACGGTCCCGAAAATCTGGGATGTTACAATGTATCTTTCTATAACTGCAACTGTGATCGTGCCAAAGCTGTGGGGGTGTAGGTTATAGAATTATTATCCATACAGAGTGTATATTGATACCGGTCAAATTCAAGTGAAAGTGGAAATCCTGAACGTGCCAAAGCTGTCAGGACTACACCGGTAGCTTGTGTTTGTGATTGACAAGTGTAGCCTTGATACACCTCCCTGTGAACGTGCCAAAGCTGTCACAACGAGAAACAGTCAGGACCGAAACCAGGAGTCGCTGTTGAGTGATTGACAAAGAGTTGTCTACCTAATAAATATATGTAGGCGAGATCGTGACAAAGCTGTGAGTCGAAATATATTTATGGGATCCTACTCTCACTATGGAATTCGGTATGATTATTGAATTCCTGTTGTCCGTTGGGGATTATAGTATTACGTAAAGTAGTGGGAGACACTGCTGAGTTCAAAATCCATAACTTAAGTAGTGTGTAATATTTTAGAATTTACTACTTTCGTTTTCCTTTATTCTATACTGCTTATAGAATAGTGCTTCTAATCCACTGCATAGTATATTGAATATATAGGTTTTCTGACTTTCTTATGGTTGTGTAATTCTAGAATAGGTTCTAGAAAGATAGTAGACTTAGATATTGATAGATTAGTTGAAACCTTCGGGAACTGTGGTTCCAATTTTCTTGAAAATCAACATGATTTGTGATTTAGTTACTAAGTCATGATAGGTTATCTAAATGGATATCTGGTTTAGGATACAATTGTCTAGAGAGAAAGTTTCTTATGTAGTAAGAATTGACACGAATTTGTTCATGTCTCGAGATTCTTGACTGGTATTAAGAAAACCATTTAGTATTTGTTTATCTTTTAATGACGTTTCTTGGCTTTTAGTGACTTTTAGAAGTCACGTGTCTGACATAATTTGCTAATCAATCATTTGCAATTGTTGTGAATAATTGAACGTAAATTATAAAGCTCAAGAAAGGAGATGCGTATAGTTATGTATAGAGAATTTCGATTCTTATAATACGACAACTATATGTATTCGATACCAGATCTCCCGTCTAGTTAATTAAAATAATGTTTAATTACTATTTTGATATTTGATATCAGAACTTGTGACTATTAGATAGTTACTTGTTCTGTATAAATAGTTGTTACATATTTTAATATGACTAGCAGTGTCATTGATGAAAGATGAACATTAAGAAAAATATTCGGTAGAATAAATGACTTAGAATTGTGCTTTATGAGATTTTATCTTAAAAGTATTAGATGCTTGTTCCATATGGTAAAGAATGGTCTGATATGAGATCACACCATATATCCTTATCCATTTAATAAATATTGTATTCGGATTATGATTAAATGTCATTTAATCAATGATCGTCATTGGACCATAAATATGTTAAACTAATACATTGGATGTATGTAGTTTAATGAATTAGAAATTACCTTGTAGACTTTTCTTTGCTTCGTAACTCAGTTGATGAATTGTCATAACTTAGTTACGTGTTTCTAATAGAGAATATGTTGATCGTCTTGAATTATTCAAGAACTGTCAATATGTTTCTATTGAAACTCGGTTAGAATATTTTAAATAGTTCAAAGATATTTTATTTGTAGTGTTGAAAACTATTTCTTTAAAAATTCATTACGAGTCTTTGAATTGTTCGAAGATGTTTGATTTGATCAAACCATGAATTTAAGGTAATTAGTTCTATATTTATTTAATGAATATGATTCCTACTCAGTATTAAACTTCTGCGATTACATTGTGATGGAATTGGTTAGTGGGTGTTATCGAATCTTATATTATTTGATTTGTTGATATTGAGTATTACCGAATTGATTTTCAATACTTTTTGGATTATGCTCCTGTAACACTAATTTATTTCTTTAATTAAGGTTCCATTGCTTTCTAAAGTTACATATATGATATGTATAGTAGAAAATTCGAATCTTGAAAAGTTTAAAATTTGAGACTTTCTTTTATATAATTATTATATAATTGAAAGTACTTGTGCCTTGGAGGTAAAAGTGATAGGTTTATCATTTATTGTATTTAATGAAATATTGTATTATATTTGATAGAATATCTTTTCTACAATCATAAGTAATAAAATTTTGTTGTAACTTGGTGGTTGACGTTGGATGTTGACGACTATAGAAAGGACTTGACTTAGTAAAGTCAAATGAGAGAGTGATAAAATGTGATGGAACTACATAATTAATAAGATGAAATGACCTTTAGACAATTCCGTATACGTCCAATAAGATGTCGGAATCATTTACAAAGTATTTGATACTTAATGATTCTGATGTTTTCTTTTCGAAGAAAATTATCCTATAATTATAGTGGGAATGATATTTGATATCGATTACGGAACTTAGCATTGAACCATAGATCTAAGATTGTTCATAGCTTACAACGATCAAGTCTTGAACTTGATTAGGCTTTCATTATGAATCGTTCAACAAATGTGCAAATTATTTGCGCAGCACTAGAAAAGTGAGCTTGATAAAGGTTTGACCTTTATAGTATGCCAGTGAGAAAGGTTATGCTCAGTAGTCTATTGTAGATTCAAAGAAAACTTGTCTCTAGTCGCTCTAATTGAACAATTATGGATCTGTTGGTTAATGTTCATATTAAACTGTCATTTGGCTAAAGAATTGAAAGTGGCGTTCTTGAGTGATTTATTCGAACGAGAGATCTGTCTGATTTTTTTGTTTGAAGAATTCATTCTGGAATGGCCATAGAGTTTGTATTCTGCTAAGATCACAGTTTTGATATACTAGCTTATGAAACCTATTGTAGACTCAGATAAGCTTTCTGGAAATCTGTGTTCTCTGATTTTGATATCAGTCAAATTGTCTGGTTTTATAAAAGTATAGAGAATACATATTTGTCAGTAGGGTCAGTGGGAGCGTATAAATTTCTTTCCAGTATTACATATCCTGGTTCTTCTTTTCTCCGTGGAAGTAGTGGGAGTGGTCTCTGTTATATTTGATATAAAGTTTTATATAAGATATAAAACTGAGAGACTTATGAGATATTCCCATTGGTCGCATATTAGATACGATCTAATAAAGGACACAATAAGACTATTTGTATGACAGTTAGTATAACTGTTTGACAAT
This sequence comes from Zanthoxylum bungeanum, assembly GCA_019454045.1. NCBI lineage: Eukaryota > Viridiplantae > Streptophyta > Magnoliopsida > Sapindales > Rutaceae > Zanthoxylum > Zanthoxylum bungeanum. The sequence goes on from SKCR01047483.1 coordinate 23,849, forward strand.
TAACATGTCTTTTGTGTATATAGTATTCATCTTTCGTAAAGGATGATTCCTTTGTCGAAAGTGATATTGATGAGAATGTCTAGTCAATATTATGCATCATAGGATGATGGCGTAATGAATATTGTATTATGTGCGATTATAGATATCAATTTAATTGTAATTATTACAAGTTATTTTGATATGGGATAGACCATATAATGGTTTTAGAAACATGTTTTTTTTGTGATCTTTGAGATATTAAGAACGAGTTTCTCATATATGGATAATTTAGTTAACAACCATAAGGTCATTTATGACATTAGATGGTGTATGTCGTATAAAGTCAGAAAGGATACAGTGAGAGTGTCACTGTTGATTCTACTGAACTAGTGGAATCAGTTGCAACTTATGAAGTATTGACTTATGAAGTTGCATTAGAAGTTTTCATATTAGTATAGTGTTTGTGGTTGTCTCGTAGTATTTGAATTTGATCTCTAAATACATAGACAATTTAGTAGCTATAACACAACACTGATATAGTGTGTGGGCCATATTGATGTGGAATTTGGATTCTGCAAAATATGAATGATGCTGGTTAGGGAAAACGGTTGGGTTTGTTGGACAAACTCGATTTGTTAAAGTAGGCTTACTTGTTGTTGCCCACCTCTTGAGTGTCGGTGAGCTCTTGAGGGCCATGAGTATGCGATACACATTAACATGTGTATACGATACACATTAACATGTGTATACGATACATATTAACATGTGTATAGGATATTATGGATTGGCACTAGAGTAAGTGGGAGAAATTGTTAGGGTTGGTGCTCGGAGTGCCAATCCGGATCGTATTTATATCCGATTCATAAATACGAACAATTATATTTTCCATAATATTACTAATTTTAATGGTAGTACCCTTGTCTTTTATACACTTATTTGATCTAATCACGATTTGAGATCTGATTATGATTAGATCAAAACTGAATCTGATTCAGAGATACATGTATATTAGACAAAGACCCTAGGATTTACAGTATAGTGCGCAGTTACAGCGTAGTTTGTAATTGACATTGGGAAGCACACTATTAGTTGTATATCCTTAAATAAAGTTCCTGGTCAAGATTTGTTAACACGGGTCGGTTAGGAAAAACCGCTGAGACCAGTACATGTCGTATATCGTGACTTGGTCCGATGGTTTATCCCAGTGAACCATGAGTCTTGGGAGACTCGTATAGACATGTAGGTATTTATTTGATATGACACTAAACGACTCACTGAAGGTTTCGTAATAGATGGTATACCAACGTCAATAGGAACCTTCTCGAGTTGAGCGAGCATAGTGGACTTGAGATACCACAGTGGGATTTATAAGTTATCCTCCACACTTTGATGGCAGTCACATCAACTATCTATTCATGATCAGACCTCCACCTATTCGTTGGGTGTGGACTGATACTCATAATATCCAGTGAGTATCAAGAAATGATTTGTCAGTATTGTATGCAAACATAGGCGTCCAGCACGTGTTTACGATCTTGTAAATTCATGGCTGTGGTATAACGTCGGAAACCAGTTCTGAATATCCCATGTATAATACAGATAGCCTGTGACGAAGGGATTATACGTATGCAATGACCTCAGCTTGCGTACTTTAGCGAGATTATCCATGGTCGTCATAATCCATAAGTGGGTGGATTATGGACACGAAATTGGATTTCTTAATGGATAGACCTAAACTTAGATAGTCCCACAATATGAAGTGTACTCGTTGAGCACTTGGGCAACTCGAGATGAATAATACATATTATTAATAATACTTCACCGGATTAAGTGAGTTAATCCAGATCATTTAATCGGTTAAACGATAACACATGTATTAAAAGATTTTGTCACCTAATAATTATATTGTATTTATATTTGATACATAATTGTAGGCACTGTTTTTTTACATATAATTCCCGATGATGAGTATCATATGAAGACACTACCTCATTAATTGTGGAAGTCGCGGGAAACGGACGTCGGAATGGAAGAGTGAAGAATTGACATTTTTGTTGGACTTAATTCCCTCGTTTTGCTTCAGGTTCGCTTGTTGGACCTCTGTTTTAAAACACATTCTTAGCCCAAACCCCCGCAAGACACACACCAAGCCCATCTCACCCAAGCCCAATCCAAAAATAATTAAAACATTTAAAATACATGTTACAAATTAAATTAAAACCAATTAAATTAAATTAAATTAAAATATAATTAATTAAATTCCTAATTTAAATAAATCACTTCCTAATTAAAATAAATCACCTACCAATTTAAATATATTCCCCACCAAAATTACATAATTCATTTCCTTTTTTTAAAGTAATCAAATCCATCCTTAATTTAATTGATTTTTTTCCTTTTCAAAACCCATGCTTAACCCTAATTGACAACTATAAAAATAACACAAAACCCTAAACTTCTTTGGCTCTCCACTCTCACGGCAAAAACACAAACAGAAGAAAGAAACCCTAATCCCCTCTCTCACGCCTATCCTCTCTCTCTCGCCTAAACACCCTTTCTCTCCCCCAATAACTCTCGGCCCTAAGCTCTTGCCCCTCTCATCTTTCTCAAAGCCACGACACCCACCTTAAATAATCACACAAACAAACTAAGACACACGGTTCACCAAGCCACACGTTCACTGACCTGCATGAATCACCAAACGAGAGCCCCTCATTCACGAAAACATTTATCTATCTCTCTCTCACCCTGAACGAAGTAACAGACCACAAACCCTAAATAACTCTCCTTTTATTCTCCCTAAATGACTCGACACAACAACCCCTTCACTTTGAAGCCCTCACTAGCCCTCATTCTTCACGCACAAATACTCAAGCTACGCACTAAGAGCCCCCCACATTGCCTCAGCTTCACGCACCTTGCCTTCACGCCACAAGCACAGTTCCTGCACAAAAACCCTTCTTCACGTAAGCCCACTCACTGCCTTCCACAAATCCTTCTTCACGTAAAGCCCCCCTCACGCCATAACCACACATCAACAGCCCTCACATAATCCTCAATCCACGCCAAATCCAGTCCCTTGCAGCAAGCTTCAATCCATAAATATAAAGCACCTTCACACAGCCCCTAAATTCATACAGTCAACAAATAAACCCTAATGGAACTTCATGTAGGACAACCTCTAAACTCGACTAGAGAAACAATAACCCTAAAGGCCCTCTCCTCGCGCAGACCTTCATCTCTCTCTCTGTGGAAACACGGCAGTACAAGAACCCCAAAACCACCTTGAAACCTTCACGTAGCATCACTCGCAGCCCCTCCATTAGACACATTCACAAACACGCACAACACCCACCTCTTTAACCCTAATCTTCTTATTACCTCATACCTCACTAACGCAGCAGCTTCTCTCTCTCACACTCCTAACTCTCAGCCACTTAAGCACACAAACAGAAGCCATTCACGCATAATCCATGCCTCCTCCCAACTCACGTAACAAGACACGGCCCTGACCAGCTCCTTTCAACGCCACAAACCATCTTCATCGGCCAACACACATTGCCCCATTCAACGCCACCTGCCTCCTCATATTCACGTACAAAACACGTGCCCTTGACTCCTCTCGGCACCCACTGAACACACCACAAATCGGCCTCACAGTCACGCACAGCTCTGACCTTCAACAAGCCCTTCTCACAACAACCAACAGCACTCACAAATGCCTATATCCAGCAGCCCCAACTCACGTAATAAACCCTTCAAGAACCAGCCACTCACATAGCCACAAAAAGCACCCAATAAAGCCCTTAAATTTCACGTATAAACAGCCCAGAAAATCACTCTTAAATCACCAAAATTCTGCCTGAAACAGTCCCCTTATTTCCCCTCAAACCACCACACAAACTGTCCAATTTTCTGCCCAAATTATCGCACATTCTGCCCCTGAAACAGTCCCCGAATTAACCCAAAATAGCCCCCAAAACTTACCCAAAAACTGACCCTAAAACAGTCCCAAACAGTCCCGGTTTCCCGCAAAACAATGAGCCAATACCGAGACCAGAAACAGGCATAAAACGGAGTAAATCAACAGCCCGAACAGCGAAACAGCGAAGGAAAACATTAAACCAGTAAACTGGAGGAGTTGCGGAGCATCAACCCTTCAGACAACCGCGCACCGCACTTCTGAAAGATGACTAAAGAGGTTAGACCTGAGGGCACCTTTTTATTTATTCTCCTTGATTTTTTATTTATTTTATTACTTTATTTCGTATGAGTACTGTGGATTGGTGCATGATGTGATTTTTAGATGAACGGAATATGTGTTCTTTCTTGCGGTATATCGGATGAAAACCCGGACGTAAATTCCGTAGCCGAATCCGAATGGACGGTATTACGGTTTGCACTCGGGATACAATGCCACGTACCACCTAAGAGACACACGTATTTTGTTTCATCCAACCTTGTATTCGAGCAAGATTAGGTTGCTAGTACATTATTTGGTATTTAAGCATGATTTAGTCTAGTATATTGTTTATTTTTAAGCATGATTATGTTATTTCTTTATGCATGGTTTAGTTCTTTGATTTCGCATTAGGGATTTAGTTTACGTTTATGTTTAAGTGATTATTCGTTTGTCCTTTGTGTTCGATGATTCAACATGCTCGTTGTGTGATATTGTATGCTTGCCGTTATAATGACTTACTTTCAAAGCATGCAAACTTAGACATATGATTTATTTTGATGAATGCGAACTAGATCAAAGTTACCCTTGAGCATATATATGTTGCGTGGATTCGGTTAGTTTATTGCACAAATCATATCGTTACAAGTGGCATAAGTAAGGGATCATTCTGAACCCAACGGTTTGAGGTCTTCCCTTGCGAGGGGTGAGTGCGGCCTTAAATCATTTTCCCGGTTCACACTGGGTGGCGACTCCATATTATTTCTCCGGTTTAGTTCCCCCGCGGGCTATTCCGTACTCCCGACTAGGCCGCGAGCCTAGAATAGCATCGTCGATTTCTGTGTCCTATAATAATACGATTAGATACACATTAATTATTCGTCAAATAAGATTTTGACACATGCCATTAATATATATTTTTGTTATTTATTGTAAATAAAAATACATATATATAATCATTATTATATTAATTAATTGTTTAGATATTTAATTGTTAAATGTTTAAATAATTAAATAATATTTATATCTCATAAATTTTATGAAATATGGCCTATTATTATTTGTAAACATGGTTTGTTTTTATTAGGCTTAAATGTACCATTTTGATTGGCCAACATTAAAGTTTATTTAATTTAATTAGATTAAATTTTAAAATCCCCAAACTACCCTTTAAGGTCGACAATTGAATGATTTTTTAATTGAAAATTTTCATTTCCTTCATTCATTCTCCACCCTAGCCGAATACTTTAGAAAGAAAATTTCCCAATTATTGTTTGATGAAACAAGAAGAAAAGTGAAGGAAATTCAAAGAAAGCTTAAGGATTCATGAGATTTAAAGGTAACTCTCTACATCCTAAAGTCTAGAAAGTATGTTTCTTATTTCTTAAGTTGTTAGAAAAGTTCTAGGGTTCCTTTACTTGTCAAAATTTGGGGCTTTTGGCTTACGTGGATGAATTGGAAGCTAATAATGCAGCTGTGAAGTACATTGTGTGGAATTATTGTAATATTCATTCGATTTCTTCATTTGATGAATTATTGTCATTCTAGAATTGTTTATCCACTCTAAGATAGCCTATAATTATTCTAGAGTTGTTCATGTGTGGTGGAACTCAATTGGTGTTGAGATTAATTGATTTAGTCTTAAAAATTGGATTTAAAGCATGTTTATTTGTAATTTTCGATCTGCATATCAGAATCTATTAAACTGAAAATTCTGGGATATTTTGATGTCTTATGAATGTTTTTATGTGTTTTGGGAGATGGAAAAATTACCGGAAAGTGTTCCCGAATTGAAATAAGTGAAAAAGGCCAAAAACGGCGTTACCGGGAGGATTTTGAGCCAACAAACAGTGAATTTGTCACTGTTCGAGCAGCCTATGAACTACCCTGACACCAATTGGAGCAGACCTGGGCAGTTTCCATAAGTGTCGGGTGGTCGGTTCGGTCAAAAATTCATTTTAGGCCACTTTTGGGAAAAACAATTTTAGTAAAAGTTTCGCAAAGTTTCAACAATGTTTATGTCAATATATGATTTTGAATAAATAGGTTTAGGTGAAATATGAATAAATTATTCATATTAGAGATGGAATAATTTATTTTGTATTTTGGAAAAGTTTTAAAATTCGATTTCGACCGACTTGCGCTTCCGCTGCTCCCCATCGCCCAAAACCCCAACACTTGTATCCTAGTTTCATTTCCCTCATTGGCTATTTAGTCACTCGACTGGTTGGGTTCTTGGTTAAAATATTTATCGGTTCACTCGTACTTTGAGTCCCACTGGACTCCCCTATAGCAGGTAGGGTACCAAGAAGTCTCACATCCATTGGCACTCTTAGGGGCGACTCTGCTATTGTCAGTATTCTAGCCTCACCCAAATACTTATAAGACCAATCAAAACCAGCCTCTTCCCCAGTCGAGTCACTGATAGACCTAGAAGCTACTTTACGAGACCCAATATACATCTCTATTGGAGTATCACTATCATCCATAGAACTCCCACTGGATATTTTTTCAAATGACTACCTAATATCCAACTTAAAAATTGCCAACTCCTCGAAATCTCTACGCCCTATAGATTAAATGAACTAAATCCACAAACACAATCCTACATACACTAAAGCACACCCTAAGAATGAAACCAACCTAGATGTTTAGGAACACGTTAAAGAGACTCAAGAATAAAGAGAGGAAACGAAAGAGTGCCTTGAAGACTTGGAGAGCTCTTCCAACTTTCTGAAACTAGTGAGTTTTTGTGAATGAAACAAATGAGCCTACAAACCCTCTTATACTTTATTTTCCTTCTGGCGCCTCATCTTCTCGCTTAAGGACGACTCGAAACTCCTCATCGGGCTATAGTGTTAAGTGAGTGTAGGCCCAATACTATCAAAGCCCATTTCAGGAAGCCCAATCAAGGCCCAACGAATAAGAAGAGAGAAACCTAGTCATCGACTGGGACTATTCTGAAATGAAGGGATAACTTGAAACAGAATAGCCTTCCACAAAGTTCAGGAATCTCTTTATTTCCTAATCGATAAACGAAGACACTTATTCAGCTCAAATGATACGAGAAGTATATTGTTTCCTCAAATTACATGGAACCACATTCATTGGTCAATTATCCCAGATGATGGTAAAGCATTCTGTTTGTGACATCTTTACTAAAATTCTCCCCAATTGACAGATAAGGTTTACTTTCAAAACAAAGAATCTCATTTTGGTTCATACTACAGAACATGATTTTTACTTTTGAGAACCACCAACATGCTCGGCCAATATGGTCTCCAGAAGATAGGTAAAAATATTTTTGGTTTCAAACACACAAATAATATCATAGAATTCGACACAATGGTATCAACCAGCATATTCTCCTTTTGTCATCAAGAGTCTAATCGAAACTTAGTCGAGAAGAAGATCCCATAGAAAACTTCCCTAGACCTTATTCAGGTTCAGTCGGTTGGAGATTATCCTGGACCTTCATCTGATTTAGTCAACAGGAATATTTCCCATGACTCTTGTCGAGTCAAGATGAAGTCTTGGACCTTCATCTGGTCTGAACGACATACAAGACTCCCATAGACCTTCATTAGGTTCAGTCGGCTAATGATTATCATGGACTTTCATTTGGTCCAGTTGACGGGAACATTGCCTATGACTTTTGTCGAGTCAAGATGAAGACCTGGACCTTCATCTGGTGTAGAAGATATAGAAGACTTGCTTGGACCTTCTTCAGGTTCAATTTGCTGGAGATTATCCCTTCATCTAATCTAGTCGATGGGAACATTCCCAATTACTCTTGTCGAGTCAAGATGAAAATTTTGACCTTCATCTGGTCCAGACGACATAGAATACTCCTCTAGACCTTCTTCAGGTTTAGTCGACTAGAGATTATCCTAGATCTTCATCTAGTACAGTCGACGAGAACATATCTATGACTCTTGTCGAGTCAATATGATTACTTGGACCTTCATATGATTCGGACAATATAGGAGACTCTCTTAGACTTTCTTTAGGTTTAGTCGACTGGAGATTATCTTGGGCCTTCATCTGGTCCATTCGACGGGATTATTCCCCATGAATCTTGTCGAGTCCAGACGAAGACTTGGACCTTCATCTGGTCCAGATAACATAAAATACTCTCATGGACCATCTTCAGGTTTAGTCGGCTGGAGATTATCGTGCAACTTCATCTGGTCCAATCGACGGGAATAATCCTCATGACTCTTATCGAGTCAAGATGAAGACCTGGACCTTCATCCGGTCCAGACGATAGGGAAGACTCCCTTGGACCTTCTTCAGGTTCATTCTGTTAGAGATTATCCTGGACGTTCATCTGGTCCAGACAACGGGAATATTCCCCATGACTTTTGTCGAGTCAATGTGAAGATTTGGACCCTCATCTAGTTTAGACGAGATAGAAGACTCTAATGGACCTTCTTCAGGTTCAGTTAGTTGGAGATTATCCTGGACCCTCATGTAGTCCAGGCAATATCAAGGATTCTCTAACCTTCATCAGGTTTGGTCTATTCATTTGGTTCTCTTATGAACATTCGTTTGGTCCAAGCGACATCAACGTCCCTATTCAATCACATGTTTAAGTTAACCCCCGTAAGACATACTTGTTCAATACTCTCCAAGCCAAAGACTCATTGACTTAGGGAGTATGAGAAAAACTATATGAGGTAAATTTGGGCCAAAGACCAAATTGTATGTTCATCTCAGGCCCATATATTAGATAAATCCCAATTGACATCAGGGCATACAATTCATCATTCAAACAACATACCCAATATATGGACCTAAATATTTTTCGTCACAGGCCCACATATCAGACGAAGCCCACAACACAACACCCAGTGACTTTCCAATAAATCTCCTACAAAAAATCTCTCCATAATTAATTATCCTCAACTTGATTAGCTGTCTTAGCACCAAAAGCTAGATTTCTAACATATTAATGGGACCCACCATCCTAAATGTGATAGCAAATCCAATTAAAAAGATACTCCTTAGCTTATAAAAGATGCAGAACTCTGAGTTACATTCATTCAAGCTTTGATACTCATATTAGAGCTTTCAAAGAATATCATCTTTTAAACACTTACCTATCGCCCTCACGGCAGTTTACGGAGGTCAAGATAATATCGAACCTTGTTATGCCCTTATTTATTGTTTATCTTCATCACTGATTAGAGTGTCGGAATGCCTACGACAACCACCACACCGGTGGATAGAAACTCTTAACTTACTTTACCCTTGTTTGCATGATCGCTAGTGTCCCATCATACAAATCTTGATTGTGAACTGAAGGTGAAATCCAATATTTACAGTGATGGCAACTCTCAGTTTCATAATTTGAACTCAAGCAACATGACAAATGTAGCCATTTTTCACTACAAAACTGAAATATTTTGAAATAAAAGAAAGTTGTTTAACTTACAATCTCACATTCTACATCTAACTATAAGAAGATGTTGCTAAATCTGTCAGCTGGGCATGTTTTTTGGATTCTGTTTAGTTCAAATGTCAGTAAGTCGGCATGCTTCGAGTTGAATCACTGTTGGTAAGTAACCTTGAATTTAGGATGTTCTTCTTAAGAGTGGACCATCTCTTCTTTGGAGTTCAGTAGGATGAGCTTTAGTTTGCGCTCTTCAAATTGGGCTCTTTAACCATTGAACTTGGTGAGGACAAGATCGCATATCCTTGGATGCTTGGATTTTAGAATCTTCTAATTTTCGTCTTTGGATATGATGAATAGAACTTCATCCAGTGAAAATCTACGAAGACAAGAAATATAGGGTTAGAGGGCCAGCTTTGGCAGCGAAATTCTTTCGACAGGTCAGTCACTGATTTTTTAGAGAGAGAAAAAATTAGGAAATGAAATTCAAGAGAAAGAAAGTCTGAATCATGTCTTTTATGTGCATTTTTTCCATCATTTTGTCTCTTTGGAGGTGCGGTTATATTTACAGAGATCTTTGATTTAACTAGAATTTTTGTTGTGTTGGTGACAAGTGTCATTATCACAACATATATCCTTGTCCTTGTCCTTGTCCTTTGAATGGATGATGAACACTTCTCTTCGTAAGTTCCTCATAAGAAGACAGATTTGGATGATGAACTTTTTCCCTGTTCTTTATAAGTTATTTTTAATAAATATATTAATTACATATTATATATATATATATATTTGAAGAATTAATATAAATAAATTATAGTAAATTATGTTATTAAATAATATAATTGTTGATGGTGTTTTTAAGCACTATAGTATTTAAAACAGCACGGCAGGGACAAAAGGGTAACTCCCTTCTTGATCAAAATCATTAATGCCGACCCGGTCACATGAGTATTATAAACAGTAAGAGACCGGGCACTTTCATCAGTAACCGACCACTTTGGATCAGCGACCGGCATTAATCAGATCGGCAGAAGCATTCTTAGCTCGAAGGATCATGATGACCGACCTCATGAAAACCGGCCATCCGGCGAGACGTGCTCCAGAAGATAAGAAATATTATTCCTACAGGAGAAGATATTTGATTTCCTACTTCCATGGGGTAAAATTGATAAGTCAACATCCTAATAGGATAAAGAGAGTAAAGATAATTTTGATTAGGAATCCTTATGGGAAAAGGGAATTGTTTCAATTAGGAAACCTTGTAGGAAAAGAAAACCATCTTAGACTGGGAATTCTTGTACAAGAAGGAGTCTGATTTCTTCACCATTATAAATAGGAGGGTAGAGTATGCATAAGAAGAGGAGAGGCATCAGAATCATTATTGAAAAACTTGTAAGCTCAAGAGATATCAGAGAAGCATATCTCAGCAATAAAAGTATCATTCAGTTCGTGTCCGTGGACGTAGGTCGGATCCAAATCCACCGAACCACGTTAAATCTTCTTGTCGATTGGTATATTATCTGTCTTCTGCTAAATTTGCTTTTGGTTTCCCCCATAACCAAACAAATTCACAGTTGAAGGAGGATTACCTCGGGGGTGATATTCCCATATTACCCTGAGACCAAAATCCACCGTCAACAGTTGGCGCCGTCTGTGGGGAACTTTAACAAAAAGCAGTTCGCGTGATAAGACAAATGGCGGAAGACGGAAATCCCCAATCAGGAGGTCCGGCAATGGACTGGATGAAAAAGATGGAGGATACCATGAGGTCTATGATGGATCGACTAGAAAGAATGGAAGGAGCGAACAAAGAGGAACCTGAAACCGGGGCCGGCCAGAAGAGGAAAGAGAGGGAAAAAGGAAAAATGGTAGTAGATATAAGCGAAGACGAAGGACCCAGAAAGAGAGGCCCCTATGGGATAAGATCTAAAGTGGTAGGAAGAGAGCCACGATCCGAAGACACATGGGAAGAGGAGGAACAATCACCCAACCCCTCCTCCGATAGTTTTTTCAACTCCGAGAGGAGGAATAGAGAATACAACGAGGACGTACAGGAGACCTCCGAGCTCAAGGAACGCCACGCCCGGAACGACAGGAGAACAGAAGGACACAGAAGGCGACACGGGGGCACAGCCCGTAAAAAAAAAAATCTTGGTTGAAAAAAGAGATGGCCAGATGGGAGGAAAGCCTCAAGATCGGCCCGGGAGACACCCGAGGCGAGGAAGAGGGGTCTCCCCTTACAGAAGAAATAAAAACAGCACAGTTCCCTAGGAAATTTAACATGCCGACCATGGCACCATATAAAGGCCACTCTGACCCAAAATCCCACATCGAGAGTTTTGTCCTCCTGATGGAAGTACAGGGGGTAACGGGGGCGACGCCGTATGCAAAGTATTTCCCTTAACTTTAGGTGGTCCTGCCATCCTATGGTATAGGAGTCTGGCCCCGGGGAGCATCCAGAGCTTCTCCCAGCTTAAGAAAACATTTATCCGACACTTCAAAGGAGCCTGCACCCCTAAAAAGACAATAGGAGAACTAAGGCTCATAAAAAGGGAGAAAGGAAAGGGTGTTTCTTTTCAGTCCGAAAGTAGTGTTAAAAATAAAAAGGCAGAAGGCGGAAATCACCAATCTTCAGGGAATTCAACTACGAATTTGATGGAGAAGATATAAGAAAGCATGAGGAGAGACAGTGAGGAAAATCAAGCCTTTCTAAAATCCATGAAGGACCGACTTGAGAGAATGGAAGGGATAAACAATGAGAAACTTGAAGCAGGAACCAGTCGGAGGAAAAGCGAAATAGCGGGAGGAAAAAGGGCAACGGATTCCAAAAATGTAAGTAAAACCTCTTCTGTCTTAAAGTTGACATTTGATTATGCTTGTTTGTTATGGCCCGCACAAATGGTTTTGATATTTGTTTTATGGCTCGGGTCTGCTCTTGTACCGCCGAGTCCGTTTTATTGATATACGTTTCTTTCCGGCTCGGGTCTGCTCTTGTACCGCCGAGACCGATGTTTCTTTCCGGCTCGGGTCTGCTCTTGTACCGCCGAGACCGATGTTTCTTTCCGGCTCGGGTCTGCTCTTGTACCGCCGAGACCGATGTTTCTTTCCGGCTCAGGTCGCTCTTGTACCGCCGAGGTCGATGTTTGTTTCCACTCGGGATCGGGTCACGTCCCACCGAGTCAGCTTCTTTGGACTTGGGACGTAACATTCCCCCAGGGCCAAGTGATTCAAACAGCTCGGGGTCGGGCGATGCCCCACCGAGTCTGTCTTTGGACTGGGGACGTAACATTCCCCCAGGGCCAAGTGATTCAAACAGCTCGGGGTCGGGCGATGCCCCACCGAGTCTGTCTTTGGACTGGGGACGTAACATTCCCCCAGGACCAAGTGATTCAAACAGCTCGGGGTCGGGCGATGTCCCACCGAGTCTGTCTTTGGGACTGGGGACGTAACATTCCCCCAGGACCAAGTGATTCAAAAAGCTCGGGGTCGGGCGATGTCCCACCGAGTCTGTCTTTGGACTGGGGACGTAACATTCCCCCAGGGCCAAGTGATTCAAACAGCTCGGGGTCGGGCGATGTCCCACCGAGTCTACCTTTGGACTGGGGATGTAACATTCCCCCAGGGCCAAGTGATTCAAACAGCTCGGGGTCGGGCGATGTCCCACCGAGTCTGCCTTTGGACTGGGGATGTAACATTCCCCCAGGGCCAAGTGATTCAAACAGCTCGGGGTCGGGCGATGTCCCACCGAGTCTGTCTTTGGACTGGGGACGTAACATTCCCCCAGGGCCAAGTGATTCAAACAGCTCGGGGTCGGGCGATGTCCCACCGAGTCTGTCTTTGGACTGGGGACGTAACATTCCCCCAGGGCCAAGTGATTCAAACAGCTCGGGGTCGGGCGATGTCCCACCGAGTCTGTCATTGGACTGGGGACGTAACATTCCCCCAGGGCCAAGTGATTCAAACAACTCGGGGTCGGGCGACGTCCCACCGAGTCAGCCGCTTCGGTTTGGGGACGTAACATTCCCCCAGGGCCAAGTGATTCAAACAACTCGGGGTCGGGCGACGTCCCACCGAGTCAGCCGCTTCGGTTTGGGGAGGTAACATTCCCCCAGGGCCAAGTCTTTCTTTCAGCTCGAGTTCGGGTCACTTCCCACCGAGTCGTCTTCTTTGGACTGGGGATTGTAACATTCCCCCAGGGCCAAGTCTTTCTTTCAACTCGGGGTCGGGCGACGTCCCACCGAGTCAGCCGCTTCGGTCTGGGGAGGTAACATTCCCCCAGGGCCAAGTCTTTCTTTCAGCTCGGGTTCGGGTCACGTCCCACCGAGTCAGCTTCTTTGGACTGGGGATGTAACATTCCCCCAGGGCCAAGTCTTTCTTTCAGCTCGGGGTCGGGTGACTTCCCACCGAGTCGTCTTCTTTGGACTGGGGATGTGACATTCCCTCGGAGCCAAATGTTCTTCTCAGCTCGGGGCGAGCTACGTCCCACCGGGTCGATCGTCATCAGCATAAGGGCAAAGCATTTTCTCCACTGGTAGATATCAGGATCCTCGTTGACTAGGCACATGAAGGTAGCAGGAAGGACCAGATTTGCAGCCAAGGCATTTTTCTCTACTGTTCCTGGAAGTGACCACTGACGGATTCATCGGCACACCATCTTTTTTTTTATAGTTCCCGGCATCAACTCGCAAACTCGTTGTTACCGAGAACTAGGGGATAGATGTTGATGGTGTTTTTAAGCACTATAGTATTTAAAACAGCAAGGCAGGGACAAAAGGGTAACTCCCTTCTTGATCAAAATCATTAAATGCCGACCCGGTCACATGAGTATTATAAACAGTAAGAGACCGGGCACTTTCATCAGTAACCGACCACTTTGGATCAGCGACCGGGCATTAATCAGATCGGCAGAAGCATTCTTAGCTCGAAGGATCATGATGACCGACCTCATGAAAACCGGCCATCCGGCGAGACGTGCTCCAGAAGATAAGAAATATTATTCCTACAGGATAAGATATTTGATTATCCTACTTCCATGGGGTAAAATTGATAAGTCAACATCCTAATAGGATAAAGAGAGTAAAGATAATTTTGATTAGGAATCCTTATGGGAAAAGGGAATTGTTTCAATTAGGAAACCTTGTAGGAAAAGAAAACCATCTTAGACTGGGAATTCTTGTACAAGAAGGAGTCTGATTTCTTCACCATTATAAATAGGAGGGTAGAGTATGCATAAGAAGAGGAGAGGCATCAGAATCATTATTGAAAAACTTGTAAGCTCAAGAGATATCAGAGAAGCATATCTCAGCAATAAAAGTATCATTCAGTTCGTGTCCGTGGACGTAGGTCGGATCCAAATCCACCGAACCACGTTAAATCTTCTTGTCGATTGGTATATTATCTGTCTTCTGCTAAATTTGCTTTTGGTTTCCCCCATAACCAAACAAATTCACAGTTGAAGGAGGATTACCTCGGGGGTGATATTCCCATATTACCCTGAGACCAAAATCCACCGTCAACAATAATAACTAAAAAAATATTCGTAATCGATTTATTTAATAAACGAATCGAATACGAATCCATCATATTTTGATTCGATTGGTTTAGGATTCGATATAAATTCGATTCGTTAATTCGTTTTGCCACTCCTAAAAATACCTTATTCTAAGCTTTGAAGGTTTGCCTTCGTAGGCGAAAAGCTAGATGTTGTGGAGACTTCTCATCCCCTTCCCAAGAGTTTGCCTTATGTAGGCGGGGAATTCATCTTCTTCATAATTTTTTCGGAATATGTGATCTTATTTTCAGAGGAAACTTTATTATTTTTTTCTTACGATCGAAGGAGGAAATAACGATATTTTCCCCTCTATATTGGGCTTTATTAGTAACTTCATTTTGGATTTTACTGGGTTTGTTAGGCTTCATTGTGATAATTCTTCATGAGCTTTTATTAAACCGATTCTAAATTTGGTCCAATAGCTACCCCCAAGTCTCAATTTTTAAGATAACAAGTGAGACTTTATTCTTGAATTAGTTATTGGAGAACTTTCATCCTAATCTATAATTTCTGGAGATTTTTGTCATATAGTCATTGGAGAGTTTTCATTAGATCATTCCGAGATTTCATCCTAGGATCCTTATATTTTTCCATAGAATCTTTGGAGATTTTTGGTTTTAAGATCCTTGGAGGTTTTTTCATAAAAGGATTTTTGTAGATGTTTTTTTGGTCATAAAATCCTTCGATTTTTTCATTTTAGGATCTTTGAAAAATTTTCATCATATGATCATTAGAGATTTTTCACCCTAAAATCCTTGGAGATTTTTCATCCTAGGATCCTTAAAGATTTTTTGTGGTAGAAACTTTAGAGATTTTTCATCTTATGATCCATGGAAGTTTTTTTACCCGAGATACCTGAAGATTTTTTGTCGTAGAACCCTTATAGATTTTTCATCCTAGGATCCTTGGAGATTTTTCTTTTTGGTATCCTTGGAGGTTTTTTGTCTTTGGAGTTTTGTTTTCCTACGATCTTTGTAGATTTTTCATCCTAAGATCCTTGGAGGTTTTTCATCCTAGGATCCTTGTAAAATTTTCATTCTTTCATCATAGGATCCTTGGAGATTTTTTCATTTTAGGACTCTGGATATTTTTTGTTTCAGGATCTATATGGATTTTTCATCTTAGGATCCTTTGACCCTTTTTTTTTTTTTTTTTTTTAGAATCCTTTGAGAGTTTTCACCGTAAGATTCTTGGAGACTTTTCGTCCTATGAAGCTTAGAGACTTTTCGTCCTAGAACCTTGAAGATTTTTCATTATATGATCCTTGGAGAATTTTCATCTTAAGATCCCTGGAAGTTTTTCATAGAATTCTGGGATATTTGTCGTCCTAGGATCTTTGGAGATTTTTTCATTTTAGAATCCCTAAATATTTGTTGTCGTATGATCATTATATATTTTTTATCATATTATTCTTGGAAATTTTTCGTCTCAGGATCATTGGAGGTTTTGTCTTAGGAACATTGTAGAACTTTTTTTCCTTCTCCAATTTGCTTTCTCTCTCAGCCCTATTTCAAGCTTGTTTTAGTGTGTTTCCATGCATTTTTCAAGAGCCCTAGAGCAAGTAAGCTTATCTATTCATCTCTTGTTTTTTATTTTCAAATTCAAGCAAGATTTCCTAGTTTCTTGCTTAAATCTTTGAAACCCAAATATATTTCAAGTCCATTTTGCATGATAGAGTCAAGATTAGTGTTGAGTTTCTTAAGTTGGTGTTTATTATCATGAGTTGTGCTTGAATTTGGTTAGAATAACAAGCTTAAAAAAAGGTATTGATGGTCGAAATTAAGGGATGAGGAGTAGATATGCTTGTTATAGAAATATCTTGATGATGAGGAAGTTTGTATCTGGGGCATGTTAGAAGTGTTGATAGTGTGTTTGTCGTGCATGTATGTGGTAACATTTTCCTTTTTTTTAATATTATTTGGTGCATGAAAATGAGCACGTAACATGGAACATGTTAAATGCATGGTAGTTATGGCTGGTCATGAATGATTTAATAGGGCAATAGGTTAGAGATAGC
>SKCR01047484.1:0-46534 GCA_019454045.1 Zanthoxylum bungeanum
ATAGATTACGTGCTTAGGGAAATTCATGAAGGCATTTATGGGAGCCATGCTGGAGGTCAGTCAATTGCGCATAAAGCACTGAGGCAATGGTTCTTTTGGCCAACAATGCATCAAGACAGGGCCAGGATAGCTCAGGCATGTGATGGGTGCCAAAAGAATGCCAACATACCACACCAGCCACACAAGCAGTTGACTACATTGGTCAGTCCGTGGCCATTTGCCCAGTGGGGAATAGATATCATCGGCCCAATGCCTGTTGGACGGGGTCAGGCCAAGTTCACAATTATTGTCATTGATTACTTCATGAAGTGGGTGGAAGCCGAGTGTCACGGTCCTAGTTTTAGGCTAGGACGTGCACTCGCTTTACAAAGGAGCCCATGTTTCGGAACATCAGATAAAACTCATTCCTGGCCAAATGTATCTCTTATATGACCTTGTACTGGAGATATTTCATTTGGGTGGCAATATTCGGAAGGTTGCCTGGAGATTTAGCAACATGATCACTTGCCGCCAGGAGCTGGCCTAGTGGTGCAGCGTTGTGAAGGAGCCTATATTTAGGAATGCCGGATTGAGTTGGATCCAAGCCTAAAGTAACTCTTATAGGCATATGTACTGGGAAGTTTTCGATTGTGAGGTCCCGTTTTGAAGTTTGGCGGGAGATATTGAGATACGCTAGCTTGCCGCTAGTCGTTGGCCTAAGTTTGGGCATTGTGAAGGAGCTAACGACCCGAGGTGTCGAATCGAGTGGAACCAAGTTCCAGAGTGAATATTATGGTCACTTGTACTGGGAAAACTTCAGCCCCAGAGTTGGATTTCGAGATTTGCCGGGAGATTTTGGCAGTGTGCCCACTTTTGGGTCTTTTCCGCTAAAGTGGGGGTGTTGTGGAAACCCATCGAGACGAGCTCATTTAGGGATGATATTTTAACCCAAAGTCGCTTATTTGGTGGCTTACTGAATGCCCGGAAGAGTTCCTGAAAACTCCTCTTAAGATAGATTTGAGAGGGGGGTGTGACAACTCAAGCACTAGGTGCGTATACTGGTGAGACATGTGCAATGTCTTTAAAACCTCTTTAGGGGGGGAAGCCTAGGTGAGCCTTGGGTGTGGCCAAGGGGGCTTCGGTGGTCTTGGGGCTTTAGCCGTGAACCCTCTCGCCCTTAGACAATGTTGGGACAACGATGTATTGTCAAGATTGAGTTGGCGGGAAAATGCCATATTTTATATCCGGTTGTACTATTCGGGTACCGGGTCCCGGCGTTGAACGGGCCCGCTAGAGTATGCATTGAGATAGCTTGTGAGCTTTCATAAATCAATAAAATTATGGGTCTGAAACCTCCCCAACAACGAGAATTTGGGTGTGGAGGCTTTGAGATGGCTGACTTATACGGGACGCGACCGTGTAAGTGCCGCACGAGCCCTTTTTCCGTTAAGGAAAAAGTTGGCCCGTGACAGTTGGTATCAGAGCCTTAGGTTGGGCACGTAGAATGTCTTTGGACGCGTATGGATGTTGTTGAGACGATATGAACATCGTAAAGCTAGTGTTAAGCCTCGGTAGAGAAACGGCTCAAGGGAAGCAGCGAGAGTGCGCGATGGTATGCTCGGGGAAATGTAAAACCCCAATTGAGGTAGATTGATGTGGGATGATACGAGAGCACACGATAAGTGCTAGTTTCATATGTGGTTGGCTCGGGTGCAGCTAAAATGCTCAGGTGGGACCCGAGATGGATGAGAAACTTGTCTATGAGAGATAAGCAGGCGGTTTATACACCGTGAGGGTGTGAGACATATGTGGGATATATAAGAAACATCATGAGGATGCTGATGTGATATTGGCATGAGTATATGTGTTCATGAGAACCCGATGTGGGGTTGGTTGAAGTTGTGTGGGGTCCAAAAAGGAACGTGAAACCCTTTTCCCATGGCGGTTGAGTACCAGAATGTGACTGAAAGTTGAGATGAGTAAGTCCTCTTGTGTGAGGCGATGTCGGGAACCTACTGTGGACCCAATGGTTCATATGAGAGATTTGGAAATGTTTTATCGAGTAAAGCCTTTGTAAGGCTACGAGTACGAGTTTCTTGGATCCTCGTGTATAGGAATGCCTTCAGTTCAAGGCTACGAGTAATGTGTTACGTGGACTCCCGTGAGTGGGAATGCTAACAAAAGTGTGATGGCTGAGATAAGCCAAAGTAAAAGTGGGGGAGCGAGCCTGAAATGAGTCGGGTATCCCCAAGGCTTATAGAATGTGATAACCATCATGTTGGTTATGTAATGGGCTATCAAAAGGCGGAATGCCTTGAGAAAAGTTTCCACTTTGAATCATAAGTTGCATATGTTTAGCAACAATGAGAAATGTGTATGCGGGTTCGTAAGAGAACACTGAAGTGTATTGTGACTTGGAGAATGCTGGTGGCATAATGCGACTGTAATTAGTCGTGATGAGAATGTGTATTCGAATTACACTAGTAATGAGCCAATGATGTAATATTGGTTTTGGAGTGAGTTTGAGAATAACGATTGCTTTGAGAAAGTGATCTAAACTCCGAGAAGGTCTCGAGGTGACCTTAGTAGAGAATTGGCAATAGTTCCAATAATGAATTGGCTTGGTGCCTAAAGGGTAATGAGATGATTTGACCTGGAATGGTCATGCGGATGGTAAAAACCTTACATATACAAAGGTAGAGACCAAAATAATTGATAAGCTCGTGATAAGAGCAAGTGACCCTGAGTTGAAGATGAGTACCTGTGCTGTCCAAACGTGGATTGTGTCCGTCCCAGAGAAGACTGATGTGGAGTTAGCTCCGCCATAGGCCAATTGATTGTGTGTTCATATTCAAGACACCCGATGGGCTACGCCGAGCGCCTTGAGTGAAAGGTAGGCAGGGGGCCAGGGTGAAGAGAACAACCGATCGGTACAACTCCAACATCGAAGACTACGTCAAGCACCTGGAGGAAAAGGTAAGTAGAAGACCAGGGTGAAGAGAACGAGCCATCGAACAACTTGAACCATGTGAACGACGACGTGCGCTTGGAGGTGAAAGGTATGTAAAGGACCAGAGCGAAGGGAGCAAGCAACCTGATCAACGTGACAATGAGTGAAGACCCAATGCTTTATGGAGATGGAGACTCTCACACAAGAATGTGTATAGAGTAGTGACTGAGTCAGACGCACTCATGCATGAGAGACTGTATGGAGTAGCGACTGAGTCTGGATGTATAAACTAATACACAACTGCGTGTAAAGAGTTGCTCCACATAATGTGATGGGGTGAATCATGGAAAAGGTATGATCAGTGTGTGGAGTTGATAATCTCAACATGTACGGGAACCAAAAGGGTTTCAAACATGTGCGGAGATATTATCAAACCCATATGATGGTAAGTTACGGAAGTTGGAGATTTCAACTAAAAGTGAAAGCAAGGGCCGTGTGCCGAAGTTGAGCCATTATATCAGAAACCAAGACTTATGTACGAAAGCGTACATGATGCTGTTGTGTTAAGGTATTTTGTGCTCAATTCAATATAGAGTTGGATAATGTGGCTGTCATAGACATGTGATTCCCTTCATTGTCATACGAATGTGGTTTCAATGTCTTCATTGTGTGCCCTATCTATAAGGATCAGAAAAGATTTGTAACAGATACAACTTGAGTTGCCATCGTCGAGGACGACAATAAATGAAGTGGGGGAGGATGTTACGATCGTAACCCTCAAGTTATGCTATCGTCGAGGACGACGATAAATGAAGTGGGGGAGAATGTCACGGTCCTAGTTTTAGGCTAGGACGTGCACTCGCTTTACAAAGGAGCCCATGTTTCGGAACATCAGATAAAACTCGTTCCTGGCCAAATGTATCTCTTATATGACCTTGTACTGGAGATATTTCATTTGGGTGGCAATATTCGGAAGGTTGCCTGGAGATTTAGCAACATGATCACTTGCCGCCAGGAGCTGGCCTAGTGGTGCAGCGTTGTGAAGGAGCCTATATTTAGGAATGCCGGATTGAGTTGGATCCAAGCCTAAAGTAACTCTTATAGGCATATGTACTGGGAAGTTTTCGATTGTGAGGTCCCGTTTTGAAGTTTGGCGGGAGATATTGAGATACGCTAGCTTGCCGCTAGTCGTTGGCCTAAGTTTGGGCATTGTGAAGGAGCTAACGACCCGAGGTGTCGAATCGAGTGGAACCAAGTTCCAGAGTGAATATTATGGTCACTTGTACTGGGAAAACATCAGCCCCAGAGTTGGATTTCGAGATTTGCCGGGAGATTTTGGCAGTGTGCCCACTTTTGGGTCTTTTCCGCTAAAGTGGGGGTGTTGTGGAAACCCATCGAGACGAGCTCATTTAGGGATGAGATTTTAACCCAAAGTCGCTTATTTGGTGGCTTACTGAATGCCCGGAAGAGTTCCTGAAAACTCCTCTTAAGATAGATTTGAGAGGGGGGTGTGACAACTCAAGCACTAGGTGCGTATACTGGTGAGACATGTGCAATGTCTTTAAAACCTCTTTAGGGGGGGAAGCCTAGGTGAGCCTTGGGTGTGGCCAAGGGGGCTTCGGTGGTCTTGGGGCTTTAGCCGTGAACCCTCTCGCCCTTAGACAATGTTGGGACAACGATGTATTGTCAAGATTGAGTTGGCGGGAAAATGCCATATTTTATATCCGGTTGTACTATTCGGGTACCGGGTCCCGGCGTTGAACGGGCCCGCTAGAGTATGCATTGAGATAGCTTGTGAGCTTTCATAAATCAATAAAATTATGGGTCTGAAACCTCCCCAACAACGAGAATTTGGGTGTGGAGGCTTTGAGATGGCTGACTTATACGGGACGCGACCGTGTAAGTGCCGCACGAGCCCTTTTTCCGTTAAGGAAAAAGTTGGCCCGTGACACCGAGCTACTGTCTACAATTAAGGAAAAGAGGGCAATATATTTTGTTAGAAAAAATATTATCTGCTGGTTCGGGATTCCCCGGGCCATCATACTGACAACAGGAAGTGGTTCGACAGTAAGGTGTAGGACACAGAAATCGACGACGCTGTTCCAGGCTCGCGGCCCGGTCGGGAGTACGGAGTAGCCCGCGGGGGACTAAATCGGAGAAATAAATGGAGTCGCCACCCAGCGTGAACTGGAAAATGATTTAAGGCCGCACTCACCCCTCGCAAGGGAAGACCTCAAACCGTTGGGTTCGGAATGGTCCCTTACTTATGTCACTTGTAATGAACGGATTTATGCAATAATATAACCAAGTCTACACAACATACACATGCAAGATTAACTAATATCTAATTTTGCACACATAGGAATAAACAAAATAAAAGCGAGCACACAATCTCATGAACATATGCGTGAACGTTTCCTCAAGCGGTACTGTAGGCACTGCATTTTTGCATATAAGTCCCGATGATGAGCCTCGTACATAGGCACTACCTCTTATGTCACGGAAGTCGCAGGAAACAGACGTCGGAAGGGAAAAGTCAAGAATTGACATTTTGTTAGATTTTATTCGCTTGTTTAGCTTCGGGTTCACTCGTTGGACCTCCGTTTCAAAATCACCATTGGCCCAAAACCCAACCAAATCACACACCAAGCCCAAGAGACCAATGCCCATGCCCTTTACACTCATTTACCTCTCCACTAACTATTCAAATAACAAAATTAACCTTCCACCAACTTGCCCCAAGTCCTTGACTTCAAACTTACCTAGCCTCCATTTTCAACAAGCTTTTCAAGCCATTTAATTAAGCATCCCCACACCATTGACAAAACCATTCTCTTTTCTTTTATTTCAACAAAGCAAGCCAACCTAATTAATGCCTCATTGCCTACCCAATTAATGCATCTCCATTTGCCTATTTAAAGAGCCCTTAGTTCACCATCTTTCCCCTAGCATTTTCCTAACATTTCATAGCATCTTCAGAGCACCTTCATAACAAAAACACATCACAAAGGCTCTCATTGCTCACGCCAATCCAGCAACAAATAAGCAGCATCCACGCCCTTAGCAAGCAACAGCTCACGCCCTTTGCACTCAGCCTCCTTCACGCACACAAACAAGCAACTCACGCCCAAACAGACCACTGGAAAGCCCCCCATTCACGCATCAACCACTTCAACACAACCCCTGAAATCCCCCCTGTCCAGCCGCATACAGCCCTCACAAATCACCCACTTTCCATCCCCAACCTCACGCATAAAACCCCCCCCGAGCAGCCCTTGTCCACGCCAAAAACACCCATAAAACAGCCTATTTATTCACGCCCAACAGCCCCTCACAAGCAGCCCCTCAATCCCACATTGATTAGGAAACAACTCACTCTTTGCCTTCAACACTTCACGCATAAACACCTATTATCCCTTCATTCCATTTAGTCCCACATCTCCTAGGAAATCCCCTCTCATTGTTCACGCCAATTTCACTCAAACAGCCCAATTAACTCACGCCTACGCACAACACTGCTCAGAACGCCATCAGCCTTAGCACTCAACACCTCACGCCCCTGGCACTCAAGCAATAACCCCCCTCTACTCACGCAAGTAGCCCAGTGTCACGGCCAACTTTTTCCTTAACGGAGAAAGGGCTCGTGCGGCACTTACCACGGTCACGTCCCGTGTAAGTCAGCCTATCTCCAACCTCTACACCCAATTTCTCATTTTGGGGAGGTTTCAGACCCATAATTAATGAATTACGAAAGCTCACAAGCTATCTCAACGCATACTCTAGCGGGCCCGTTCAACACCGGGACCCGGTACTCGAATAGCACAACCGGATATAAAATATGGCACTTTTCCGCCAACTCAATCTCGACAATCCTCATTGTCCCAACGTTGTCTAGGGCGAGAGGGTTCACGGCTAAAGCTCCCCAAGACCACCGAGCCCCCTTGGCCACACCCAAGGTTCACCTAGGCTTCCCCCCTAGGAGGTTTTAAAGACATTGCACATGTCTCACCAGTATACACACCTGGCGCTTGAGTTGTCACACCCCCCTCTAAAATCTATCTTAAGAGGAGTTTTCAGGAACTCTTCCGGGCATTCAGTAAGCCACCATATAAGAGACTTTGGGAAAATCTCGTCCTAAACGAGCTCGTCTTGATGGGTTTCCACAACACCCCCACTTTAGCGGAAAAGACCCAAAAGTGGGCCTACTGCCAAAATCTCCCGGCAAATCTCGAAATCCAACTCTGGGGCTGATATTTTCCCAGTACAGTGACCATAAGATTCACTTTGGAACTTGGTCCCACTCGATTCGACACCTCGGGTCGTTAGCTCCTTCACAACACCATTTGCTAACAAGCAGCTGTAGGCTAAACTAGCGGCAAGAAGCTCTAGCAAAATCTCCCGCCAAACTTCCGAACGGGACTCCACGGGTGAGAACTTCCTAGTAATCCACCCCTAAGTGTTACTTAGGGCTTGGAGCAAGCTCAATCCGGCATTCCGAAATATAGGCTCCTTTACAACGCTGCATAACTAGGCTAGCTCCTAGCGGCAAGCGAGCACGTTACTAAATCTCCAGGCAAACTTCCGAATAAGGCCTCACGGATGGAAACTCACCAGTACAAGGGTATATGAAGGATACATATAACCCTTAACGACCTTAAACCGATGTCCCGAAACATGAGCTCCTTTGTAAAGTGACTGCACGTCCTAGTCTGATCCTAGGACCGTGACACTCTCCCCCACTTCATTCATCGTCGTCCTCGACGATGGCAAACTTGAGGGTTAAGATTGTAACATCCTCCCCCACTTCATCCATTGTCGTCCGCGACGATGGCACGACTTGAGGGTTGAGGTGTACATCCTCCCCCACTTCATCCATCGTCGTCCTCAACGATGGCAACTCAAGTTGTATCTTGTCACGAATCTCTTTCGATCCTGGGACCTGTGGGTTATGGGCTCACAAGGAAGACATTGAAACCACATTCATATGTCAATGAATGGAATCACATGTCTATGTTAGTCACATTATCCAATGCTATATCGAAATGGGCACACCATATCCAAACACAAACAACATCATATACGCTTTTCGTACATAAGTCTTGGTTTCTGATATAATGGCTCAACTTCGGCACTAGGCACAGGTTTACCATTTCTGACGAAATCTCCAATTTCTGTAACTTACCACAATATGGGTTTGATATTATCTCCATACATGTTTGGGAACTCTTTTATTCTCGTACATGTTAGGATTATCAATTCCACACATTGTTCACATCTTCTTGGAATCCCCATCGTAACATACACAGTGAAGACATTGCAATGTCATTTATCTCAACGAATGAAATATAACATGTCCACGTTTGTAACATCATGCAACTTTATAAAGAATTGGGCACATAATATCTAAACACAAAACATCATATACACTCTCGTACATGAGTCTTTGTTTTGACATAATGGCTCAACTCTGCCACTAGGCACAAGTTCCCGCACATGGTTGGATTGTCAACCCAACACAAAATTCGTACAGCTTCTAGGAATCCCCATCATTACCTGTGGAACAACTCCATACACGTGATTGTGTATTAGTTTTCGTGTCCAGTCTCAGTCACAACTCCATACAAACTCTCGTGCATGAGTGTTTCTGATTTCGGTCACTACTTTCTACACGCTCTTGTATGCGAGTTTACAATTCTGATTCAGCAACTTTTTACAAAAAGCTCCATACACTTAAACGTGAATGGTTTTAATAAAAACAAAGGGTTTTTGTTCATTTTGATTATGAATAGATCGGTTGTTCACTTCACCCTGGCCCCCTGCCTACCTGTTCTTCAAGGCGCTCGGCGTAGCACATCGGGTTTCCCGAGATGAACACACACCCGATCCACAATTAGCTTATGGTGGAGCTAATTTCCCACTAGTCCCCTCTTGGACACACGTAGTTGCTCTCATATCACTAGCAACTATCTCGTTCTCACACATAACTCTGGGTCACTTGCTCTCTCATGAGCTTCTCAATTGTCTCGATACTCAACTGTCGCAGATAGAATTGTTTCCAACTTCTATCATTCCCACGACCACTCTTGGTCTTCTCACCTTAGTACTCTTAGGCACCAAGCCAACTCGTACTACTTTCTTGGGTGTTTCCCACCCCACTTTTGGCACTCTAGCCAATTCTACCCTGACTCACAGGGTCATTCACGAAACTTTGTTCGACATAAGATCACTTCCTTGAAGTAATCACCATTCTCAAACTCACTTTAAAGCCAAAGTCACATATCTGGCCTATCACCCGTGTAACTCGTACATACACTCTCATTTCGACTACTCGTAGTCGCATTATGTCACATGCATTCTCCAAAATGCAAACATCTCGGCCTTTCCGGGACTACACTCACATCTCTCGCAATTGCAATTTTCATGCAACCCTTGTGCCACTCATTGCACCTCCAACTCGTAAGGCACTCTACCTTTACGAGCAACTCGTTATGTTACCAAGATAATTCAACCTTGGTCTCCCACACAATCATTACATAACCAACAATGGTTATCACATTCCATAAGGATCTTTGGAGATACCTGACTCATTTCAGGCTCACTCCCCCACTTTTACTTTGGCCTACCTCAAGCCATCACACTTTCGTTGGCATCCCCACTCACGGGAATCCACAAAACTCGTTACTCGTAGCCCTGAGTTGAGGGCATTCCCTCTATAGAGAATCCACACAACTCGCTACTCGTAGCTTTAAGCTAATGGCATTCCTAATCATAGGAATCCAAACACTCATTTCTCATAGTCTTACGAAGGCTTTACTCGATAAAACCTTTCCAAAATACTTACACGAACCATCGGGTTCACACTCGGTCCTTGACATTGCCTCACACAAGAGGACTACACATCTCGACTCTCTATCACATCCTGGCACTCAACTGCCATGGGAAAAGGGTCTCACATCCTCTTTTGGACCCCACAAACTTCAACCAACCCCACATCGGGTTCTCATCAACGCATATACTCTTGCCAATATCCCATCGGCACTCTCGTGATGTTTCTTATACATCCCAGATATGTCTCACACCCTCACGGTGAATAGACCACTTGCTTGTCTCTCATAGACAAGTTCCACATCCATTTCGGGTCTTTCCCGAACCTTTTTGGCTTCACCCGAGCCAACCTCGTATATAACTAGCACTTCTCAAGTGTTCTCATATCGTCTCACATCAATCCATCTCAATTGGGGATTTTCACTTCTCTACGTGCATCAACACGCACTCTCCCGGCTTCCTCTCGAGCCGTTTCTTTACCGAGGCTTCACACTAGCCTTACGATGTTCACAACATCTCTATAACATCTACTCACATCCGTAGACATTTCACTTGCCCAACCTAGGGCTCTGATACCAACTGTCACGGGCCAACTTTTTCCTTAACGGAGAAAGGGCTCGTGCGGCACTTACCACGGTCACGTCCCGTGTAAGTCAGCCTATCTCCAACCTCTACACCCAATTTCTCATTTTGGGGAGGTTTCAGACCCATAATTTAATGAATTACGAAAGCTCACAAGCTATCTCAACGCATACTCTAGCGGGCCCGTTCTTCAACACCGGGACCCGGTACTCGAATAGCACAACCGGATATAAAATATGGCACTTTTCCGCCAACTCAATCTCGACAATCCATCATTGTCCCAACGTTGTCTAAGGGCGAGAGGGTTCACGGCTAAAGCCCCAAGACCATCGAAGCCCCCTTGGCCACACCCAAGGTTCACCTAGGCTTCCCCCCTAAGGAGGTTTTAAAGACATTGCACATGTCTCACCAGTATACACACCTGGCGCTTGAGTTGTCACACCCCCCCTCTAAAATCTATCTTAAGAGGAGTTTTCAGGAACTCTCCGGGCATTCAGTAAGCCACCATATAAGCGACTTTGGGTTAAAATCTCGTCCCTAAACGAGCTCGTCTTGATGGGTTTCCACAACACCCCCACTTTAGCGGAAAAGACCCAAAAGTGGGCCTACTGCCAAAATCTCCCGGCAAATCTCGAAATCCAACTCTGGGGCTGATATTTTCCCAGTACAAGTGACCATAAGATTCACTTTGGAACTTGGTCCCACTCGATTCGACACCCCGGGTCGTTAGCTCCTTCACAATGCATCGATTTAGGCTAACGACTAGCGGCAAGCTAGCGTATCTCAAAATCTCCCGCCAAACTTCCGAACGGGACTCCACGGGTGAGAACTTCCCAGTACATCCACCCCTAAGAGTTACTTAGGGCTTGGAGCAAGCTCAATCCGGCATTCCGAAATATAGGCTCCTTTACAACGCTGCATAACTAGGCTAGCTCCTAGCGGCAAGCGAGCACGTTACTAAATCTCCAGGCAAACTTCCGAATAAGGCCTCACGGATGGAAACTCACCAGTACAAGGGTATATGAAGGATACATATAACCCTTAACGACCTTAAACCGATGTCCCGAAACATGAGCTCCTTTGTAAAGTGACTGCACGTCCTAGTCTGATCCTAGGACCGTGACACCCAGCAACCCCTATCCCACATCGGTCATGAACATAGGCAAGCAGCAAGTCCTCTCAACACACGCTACAAGCCACTCTTCAGCCTTCCACTCACGCACAAGAATCCTCCACAAATCTGCTACAATTCATGCCTAGTGTCACGGTCCTAGGATCAGACTAGGACGTGCAGTCACTTTACAAAGGAGCTCATGTTTCGGGACATCGGTTTAAGGTCGTTAAGGGTTATATGTACCCTTCATGTACCCTTGTACTGGTGAGTTTCCATCCGTGAGACCTTATTCGGAAGTTTGCCTGGAGATTTAGAAACGTGCTCGCTTGCCGCTAGGAAGTGGCCTAGTTGTGCAGCGTTGTGAAGGAGCCTATATTTCGGAATTCCGGATTGAGCTTACTCCAAGCCCTAAGTAACTCTTAGGGGTGGATGTACTGGGAAGTTCTCACCCGTGGGGTCCCGTTCGGAAGTTTGGCGGGAGATTTTGAGATACGCTAGCTTGCCGCTAGTCGTTAGCCTAAATCGGTGCATTGTGAAGGAGCTAACGACCCGGGGTGTCGAATCAAGTGGGACCAAGTTCCAAAGTGAATCTTATGGTCACTTGTACTGGGAAAATATCAGCCCCAGAGTTGGATTCCGAGATTTGTCGGGAGATTTTGGCATTAGGCCCACTTTTGGGTCTTTTCCGCTAAAGTGGGGGTGTTGTGGAAACCCATCGAGACGAGCTCGTTTAGGGACGATATTTTAACCCAAAGTCGCTTATATGGTGGCTTACTGGATGCCCGGAAGAGTTCCTGAAAACCCCTCTTAAGATAGATTTTAGAGGGGGGTGTGACAACTCAAGCGCCATGTGTGTATACTGGTGAGACATGTGCAATGTCTTTAAAACCTCCTTAGGGGGGAAGCCTAGGTGAACCTTGGGAAGGGCCAAGGGGGCTTCGGTGGTCTTGGGGCTTTAGCCGTGAACCCTCTCGCCCTTAGACAACGTTGGGACAATGATGGATTGTCGAGATTGAGTTGGCGGGAAAATGCCATATTTTATATCCGGTTGTGCTATTCGAGTGCCGGGTCCCGGTGTTGTACGGGCCCGCAAGAGTATGCATTGAGATAGCTTGTGAGCTTTCATAAATCAATAAAATTACGGGTCTGTTCCCTCCCCAACAATGGGAAATTAGGGACGGAGGTTCCGGGTAGGCTGACTTATGCGGGACGCGACCGTGTAAGTGCCGCACGAGCCCTTTTTCCGTTAAGGAAAAAGTTGGTCCGTGACAGTTGGTATCAGAGCCCTAGGTTGGGCAAGTGGAATGTCTACAGACGTGAGTAGATGTTTTTGAGACGTTGTGAACATCGTAAGGCTAGTGTGAAGCCTTGGTAGAGTAACGGCCTGAGAGGAGGCCGTGTGAGTGCGTGTTGGTGCACGCAGGGAAGTGAAAATCCCTAATTGAGATGGATGGATGTAAGACAAGGTGAGAGCACTTGAGATGTGCTAGTTTCATATGAAGTTGGCTCGGGAGAAGCCAAAATGTTCGGGGGAGACCCGAAATGGAGGTAAAACTTGTCTACGAGAGACAAACAAATGGTCTATACACCGTGAAGGTGTGAGACATATTTGGGATGTATAAGAAACATCACGAGAGTGCCGATGGGATATTGGCAAGAGTATATGCATTCATGAGAACCCGATGTGGGGTTGGTTGAAGTTTTGTGGGGTCCAAAAGAGGATGTGAGACCCTTTTCCCATGGCAGTTGAGTGCCAGGATGTGATAGAGAGTCGAGATGTGTAGTCCTCTTGTGTGAGGCAATGTCAAGGACCGAGTGTGAACCCGATGGTTCGTGTAAGTATTTTGGAAAGGTTTTATCGAGTAAAGCCTTCGTAAGACTATGAGAAATGAGTTGTTTGGATTCCTGTGATTAGGAATGCCATTAGCTTAAAGCTACGAGTAGCGAGTTGTGTGGATTCTCTATAGAGGGAATGCCCTCAACTCAGGGCTACGAGTAACGAGTTGTGTGGATTCCCGTGAGTGGGGATGCCAACGAAAGTGTGATGGCTTGAGGTAGGCCAAAGTAAAAGTGGGGGAGTGAGCCTGAAATGAGTCAGGTATCTCCAAAGATCCTTATGGAATGTGATAACCATTGTGTTGGTTATGTAATGATTGTGTGGGAGACCAAGGTTGAATTATCTTGGTAACATAACGAGTTGCTCGTAAAGGTAGAGTGCCTTACGAGTTGGAGGTGCAATGAGTTGCACAAGGGTTGCATGAAAATTACAATTGCGGGAGATGTGAGTGTGGTCCCGGAAAGGCCGAGATGCTTGCATTTTGGAGAATGCATGTGACATAATGCGACTACGAGTAGTCGAAATGAGAGTGTATGTACGAGTTACACGGGTGATAGGCCAGATATGTGACTTTGGCTTTAAAGTGAGTTTGAGAATGGTGATTACTTCAAGGAAGTGATCTTATGTCGAACAAAGTTTCGTGAAATGACCCTGTGAGTCTAGAATTAGAATTGGCTCGAGTGCCAAAAGTGGGGTGGGAAACACCCAAGAAAGTAGTACGAGTTGGCTTGGTGCCTAAGAGTACTAAGGTGAGAAGACCAAGAGTGGTCGTGAGAATGATAGAAGTTGGAAACAATTCTATCTGCGACAGTTGAGTATCGAGACAATTGAGAAGCTCATGAGAGAGCAAGTGACCCAGAGTTATGTGTGAGAATGAGATAGTTGCTAGTGATATGAGAACAACTACGTGTGTCCAAGAGGGGACTAGTGGGAAATTAGCTCCACCATAAGCTAATTGTGGATCGGATGTGTGTTCATCTTCGGGAAACCTGATGTGCTACGCCGAGCGCCTTGAAGAACAGGTAGGCAGGGGGCCAGGGTGAAGTGAACAACCGATCTATTCATAATCAAAATGAACAAAAACCCTTTGTTTTTATTAAAACCCATTCACGTTTAAGTGTATGGAGCTTTTTTGTAAGAAGTTACTGAATCGGAATTGAAAACTCGCACACAAGAGCGTGTAGAAAGTAGTGACCGAAATCAGAAACACTCATGCACGAGAGTTTGTATGGAGTTGTGACTGAGACTGGAAACGAAAACAAATACACAATCACGTGTGTGGAGTTGTTCCACAGGTAATGATGGGGATTCCTAGAAGCTGTACGAATTTTGTGTTGGGTTGATAATCCAACCATGTGCGGGAACTTATGCCTAGTGGCAGAGTTGAGCCATTATGTCAAAACAAAGACTCATGTACGGGAGTGTATATGATGTTTTGTGTTTAGATATTATGTGCCCAATTCTTTATAAAGTTGCATGATGTTACAAACGTGGACATGTAATTTCATTCGTTGAGATAAATGACATTGCAATGTCTTCACTGTGTATGTTACGATGGGGATTCCAAGAAGATGTGAACAATGTGTGGAATTGATAATCCTAACATGTACGAGAATAAAAGAGTTCACAAACATGTATGGAGATAATATCAAACCCATATGGTGGTTAAGACAGAAGTTGGAGATTTCGTCAAAAAAATGGTAAACCTGTGCCTAGTGCCGAAGTTGAGCCATTATATCAGAAACCAAGACTTATGTACAAAAAGCGTATATGATGTTGTTGTGTTTGGATATTGTGTGCCCATTTCGATATAGCATTGGATAATGTGGCTAACATAGACATGTGATTCCATTCATTGACATATGAATGTTGTTTCAATGTCTTCCTTGTGAGCCCATAACCCACAGGTCCCAGGATCGAAAGAGATTCGTGACAGATACAACTTGAGTTGCCATCGTTGAGGACGACGATGGACGAAGTGGGGAAGGATGTTACTATCCCAACCCTCAAGTCATGCCATCGTCGCGGACGACAATGGATGAAGTGGGGGAGGATGTTACAATCTTAACCCTCAAAGTTATGCCATTGTCGAGGACGACGATGAATGAAGTGGGGGAGAGAGTGTCACGGTCCTAGGATCAGACTAGGACGTGCAGTCACTTTACAAAGGAGCTCATGTTTCGGGACATCGGTTTAAGGTCGTTAAGGGTTATATGTACCCTTCATGTACCCTTGTACTGGTGAGTTTCCATCCGTGAGACTTATTCGGAAGTTTGCCTGGAGATTTAGAAACGTGCTCGCTTGCCGCTAGGAAGTGGCCTAGTTGTGCAGCGGTTGTGAAGGAGCCTATATTTCGGAATGCCGGATTGAGCTTACTCCAAGCCCTAAGTAACTCTTAGGGGTGGATGTACTGGGAAGTTCTCACCCGTGGGGTCCCGTTCGGAAGTTTGGCGGGAGATTTTGAGATACGCTAGCTTGCCGCTAGTCGTTAGCCTAAATCGGTGCATTGTGAAGGAGCTAACGACCCGGGGTGTCGAATCAAGTGGGACCAAGTTCCAAAGTGAATCTTATGGTCACTTGTACTGGGAAAATATCAGCCCCAGAGTTGGATTCCGAGATTTTTCGGGAGATTTTGGCATTAGGCCCACTTTTGGGTCTTTTCCGCTAAAGTGGGGGTGTTGTGGAACCCATCAAGACGAGCTCGTTTAGGGACGATATTTTAACCCAAAGTCGCTTATATGGTGGCTTACTGGATGCCCGGAAGAGTTCCTGAAAACCCCTCTTAAGATAGATTTTAGAGGGGGGTGTGACAACTCAAGCGCCATGTGTGTATACTGGTGAGACATGTGCAATGTCTTTAAAACCTCCTTAGGGGGGGAAGCCTAGGTGAACCTTGGGAAGGGCCAAGGGGGCTTCGGTGGTCTTGGGGCTTTAGCCGTGAACCCTCTCGCCCTTAGACAACGTTGGGACAATGATGGATTGTCGAGATTGAGTTGGCGGGAAAATGCCATATTTTATATCCGGTTGTGCTATTCGAGTGCCGGGTCCCGGTGTTGTACGGGCCCGCAAGAGTATGCATTGAGATAGCTTGTGAGCTTTCATAAATCAATTAAATTACGGGTCTGTCCCTCCCCAACAATGGGAAATTAGGGACGGAGGTTCCGGGTAGGCTGACTTATGCGGGACGCGACCGTGTAAGTGCCGCACTAGCCCTTTTTCCGTTAAGGAAAAAGTTGGTCCGTGACACCTAGCTTCCCCCCACGTAACAAGCCACTAACCACGTCCATATCCATGCCACTTACTACCCAATTACCAATTCACGCCTAGCTTGCTCCACGCATCATAAGCCCACGTAACAAGCACTAAACACGTCTCTGTCTGCGCCACTCACTGCCTCTTGCCTTCTCGTAGCTTGCTCCACGCACCATAAGCCCACAATTCACACCCTTGCCTCACGCAAAACAGGCACTGAAATAACCAGTACATCACCGAAAATTCTGCCCAAAAAACTGCCCCTGAACCAGCCCCTAATTGCAGCCTCTGATTCACACCTGAAGACCCTTCACTGCACAGCCCCTAACACGTCCAAATATCCCCTCATTGCAGCCTCTGATTCACGCCTGAAGACCCTTCACTGCAAAGCCTCTAACACATCAAAATAGCCCCTCACTGCAGCCTCTGATTCACACCTGAAGACCCTTCACTGCACACCCCCTAACACGTCTAAATAGCCCTCATACAGCAGCCCTCTAACACGTCCAAACCAGTCCTCCTTTCACGCAAATACTGACCAGAAATATCACTGAAACCGACCCCTATAACCACCGAAAATAACCCGCAAAATAGTCCCCTATTTACCGCAAACCAGTAAGCCAAATACCGCGACCAGAAACACCGCAAAATGGAGTGAAAACAGCAGCCCAAAAAAGCGAAACAGCGAGGAAAAACGTTGGATTAGTGAACCAGAAAAGTTACGGAACATCAACCCTTTCGACGGCCGTGTAACGCACTTTCGAGAGACGACAAAAGAGGTTAGACCTGAGGACACCTCTTTATTTATTATCTTTCGTTTCTTTTTATTTATTTTAATATATTATCGCATGAGAGTCATTTATTGGTACATGATGTGAATTCTGGGTGAATGGAATATGTGTTCCTTCTTGTGGTATATTGGATGGAAACTCGGACATAAATTCTGTAACCGAATCCGAATGGACGGTATTATGGTTTGCACTCGGGATACAATGCCCCGTACCACTTGAGAGATTCACATGTTTCATTTCATCCAAACTTGTATTCGAGCATGATTAGGCCGTTAGAAGGTTATTTTATTTTAGCATGACTTAGTTATTTTCTTTCGCAATAGGAGCTTAATTTACATTATGTTTAAGTTGTATTTATTCAACATGCTTATTGTGTGATATCATATGTTTGCCGTTATGAAAGTTTACTTTTGAAGCATGCAAACTTAGATTTGGGCTTTATAGGAATTTAGACTACTTTGGCCAATATGTATGTTGAGTAGACTTGGTTAAAATTGCACAAATTCATTCATTACAAATGACATAAGTAAGGGACCATTCCGAACCCAACGGTTTGAGGTCTTCCCTTGCGAGGGGTGAGTGCGGCCTTAAATCATTTTCCCGGTTCACACCGGGTGGCGACTTCATTATTCTCCGATTTAGTCCCTCGTGGGCTACTCCGTACTCCCGACCGGACCGCGAGCCCGGAACATCATGCGTCGCCCAGTTTATGTGTCCTACAGGTACATGGAGTTGTATCTAAATACAGATCGCACTACCATCCATTCAGATTCGGCTACGAAATTTACGTCTGGGTTTCCATCCGATATACCACGAGAAAAAACACTCAAGCATTCATCCAACAACAATGACATACATGAACCAACAATATTCATGCTAAGAAATATTAATAATTAAAAAGATGAAAGAGAATAAATAAAAGGGTGCCATCAGGTCTTACCTTTTAAGTCGCCTCTTGGAAGTGTATTACGCGGCCGTCGAAAGGGTTAATGCTCTGCAACTCCTCTGGTTCATTGGTTCAATATTTTCCTTCGTCGCCTCACTGTTTTGGGTTGCTGCTTTCTCTATTTTTGCTATTTTTACTGTTTTTTTACTGTTGTTTTTGTTGTTTTTAGGGTGCAATTTTTTGGTGATTTGGGGACTGTTTTAGGGTGCAGTTTTTTGGTGATTAAGAGCTGTTTTTAGGTGATTTGTTCACTATTTTGGGTTATTTTCTTGACTGGTTTGAGGGCTGATTCGGGACTGTTTCGGGGGCTGTTTTATGGTTTGTTGCTCATGGGTTTTGGCTTCTGTTTTGTTCACGTGGAGGGGGGCTACCTCGTATTTGGTTCAGGGGCATAGGGGTTGTGTTCGTTGTTTGAAGAAAGGATGTGTGGCTCGCTGATTTTTACGGTGAGGTTAGCTGAGTGGGTGCTTGGTGTGAGTGTCTTCACGTGGCTTTTATATGGGTGCTGTTTGTCTTCTTATGTGTTTAGTGCTGAATGACGTGTGAGTAGTGTGTGTGTGTGTGTGTTAGTGCATTGTGTGAGTGCGTTTTAGGTTTTTATTTTTTTCGTGTGCCGTGAGTGGTTTTTGTTGAAGGGTTGTGTGCTTTGAGTGGTTTTTGTTGAAGGGCTTATGTGTTGTGGCCGTGAGAGAGAGCAGTGAATGCGTGAAGGATAGAGAGAGAAGGGGCTATGGTTTGTTGTTAGGGTTCATTATTTTCATGCATGCCGAGTGTATTAGAGAGAGAGGATAAGAGAGAGAGAGGAGAGATGGAGGTGAGAGAGAGATGGAGAGTTGTGGGGAGTGAGAAGTGAGCTCTAGCCTTTTGTGTTTGTGCCGTGAGGATGCTAGGTGATTAAAGGTTTGGTTTGTGTTCCTCTTTATAAGAGTGGGTTAGGGTTGTCCTTGTATGGGTAGGAAATGGAGATTATGTGATCATGGGGAAGATTTAATTAGTTTGTTATAAGGAAATGATTTCTTTAATTTAGGAAGGGGGATTTGATTTATTTAATTTGGACATGTGTTTTATTTAATTTGGAATGTGATTTATTTAATTTAGGAAGGGGGATTTGATTTGATTTATTTAATTTAGGCATGTGATTTATTTAATTAGGAAGGTGGTTTATTTAGATTTTAACATATGTTTAATGTGTTGGATATTTTTGGAGGGGATTTGGTGGGCCTGGGCATGTGGAGTTTGGTTCTTTGGTGGGCTTGGGCCTGTGGCTTAGTGTGGGTTGTGGGGATTTTGGGCCGAGGATAAATTTTAAAACAGAAGTCAATCGAGCGAACCCGAGGCTAAGCAAACGAATTAAGTCCAACAAGGTATTGATTTTTGAATTTTCCCTTCCGATGTCCGTTTCCCGCGACTTCCGCAACTTATCGGGTGGTGCCTCCATATGAGGCTCATCATCAGGACTTATGCAAAAATACAGTGCCTACAAAAGGGCTTCAAGAAGCTTTGTGGAGATCTTCAGATTGCATTAAGGTTCGCTTCTCCTACTCATCCAAAGTCTAACGGGCAGGTCGAAGCGACAAATAAAAAATTCAAGGCCAACTTGAAGGCCAGGCTCAGGTCTTGCAAGAGTTTGCGGGTTGAGGAGTTGCCAGAGGTTTTTTGGGAGCATCAGACAACCTACAAGGACTCCACGGGTGAACCCCATTTTCTTTAACCTATAGGTGTGAGGCGGTCATCCCAGCAGAAATAGGTATGACAACCCACCAGGTACAATATTTTGAGGTCGAGCAGAATGAGGAGCTCGTCAGGAACCACCTCAAATTGTTAGAGGAGAAAATAGAGAGGTCGGCGATCAAGATGACCGTCTATCAATAAAGGATGACCCGTTTCTACAGTAAGAAGGTCCGGGTGTGATTTTTCCTCCCTGGAGACTTGGTCCTAAGACGAGTCACTTTAAATACCAAAAATCCCGAGGAAGATTCACTGGGTACCAAGTGGGAATGGTCGTATAGGGTGGTGGAAATCATCAGGTTTGGTGCCTATCTTTTGGAGCAGCTGGACGACACCCGGCTCAAGAAGTCCTATAATGCCGAGATATTAAGGAAGTACTTCCAGTAGCTCTCCTTCTTGAGCTGCTGAATGAAATGTAAAAGAGGTGACCATGAGTCGCCAACTAGGACTGAGCTGCAGAATTAAATGTAACGTCAAGAGTTGGTGGCATGTGTATGCCGCCCCTCATGAATGTACAAGCTCCTCCTAGAGAATTTGTGGCAGTTGTTCGACCTGCCAAATCTTTGGATTCACAGCCACGATAATTATCATAGAGTGGTAGGAGAACTGGCGCTGGGGGCATTCGGTCGGTTTCTAGGAGTGCCTAGAAGTCAGGGTGTAAGTTCCCGACCGAGACAAGAAACTGTTCAGAGATTCTTTCAGAGAGCTTGGTACGAAAGAACCCTATTAAAAAATTAATCAGAAGCATCAGAAGGAAAGTTCAGACCAGAAGATTATCGTTGAACGACCACACGAAAGCTGAAAATTTATTGTAAAGCCTCTCTTGAAATGACCCGCTAAGAGTTGTAATAAGGGCCGCATATCCCATGATTATGAATAAAAAATTCACATTTCGATTAGAAGTTTGTCTACTTTTCTTGTTTTTTTTTTATTTGAATGGGAAATGCATGTTCAATATTCTTGTGATTTGCTCGTGGTCGCGATAAGTCAAGGGGTGCTCGGTATCTGGAGAGGGTACCAAATCTGTGGCACGCCAATCCCCGGTGTCATTATCAAACCTTATGGTGGAAGAACTCCAACCCAGATTCCTTCATTTTGAGGATCCAGAATACATGAATGGATGAAGGACATGTGGGAAAAACACGAACCCCCCGTGGCACGCCAATCCTTGGCATCATAATCAAACCCCCGAGGCCGGAGCGCTATTATCCCATGACTTGCATTTATGAGGAACGGCCTCGGGTAATCCGAACACATGAAAGATTCTCCCATGTGAGTTATCTGGCTGATCCCGCTGAGAACCACCAAAAATATAGCACAGGGATGACCTAAGTGCCTCCGTGACTCTTGTAGCCTCGGGTAAGCCGAACACAAGGAATATTCTCCCCCTGTGAGTTATCTTGCCAATCCTCTTGAGAACCATCAGACACATATCACGGGGATGGCCAAAGTGCTTCTTTGAGTCTTGTAGCCTCGGGTAAGCTGAACACAGGGAAGATTCTCCCCCTGTGAGTTATCTGGCCGATCCCGTTGAGAACCACCGGGCACATGACACGGGGACAGTCAAAGTACCTCAGTGACCCTTGTAGCCTTGGGGAGGCCAACACAGGGAGGTTTTTGCCCCCGTGAGTTATCTGGCTGATCCACTCCATGATCCATAGCTCGGTTTTCCAGGCCGCTGAACTGTAATGTTCAAAATTGCTATTTTAGGGTAGCCCCAGGCAAGACGCTGCCTCGGGCGCTCGCGCTGTTAGTTTTTTGAGTCTTTGCGGAGTATGTGCTAAACCGCCTCTGTAGTACTAACATTTTCTTGGTCTTGATTTTCTCTTTACGGATGAACTGGATGGGGACTCCTTTACCGAGGTCCGGGGAGCACCGAAGGTTGAAAATCTTCCCTCGCGATTAAGTCTCACCTTGTACCACCAGCTTGGGGCTGTATTCATTCCGCTGATGTCGTCTTATTATTACTAGCTCGGGGTCAGGTCATGTCCCACCGAGTCTGGATTCTTTACTCGACATGGGGTCAGAGTATCTCTCTCATAGCCATTATTCTAGTTAGCACGATGAGGTAACATTCTCTCGTGGCCAAGTGTTTTTACTAGCTCGGGGTCAGGCCATGTCCCACTAAGTCTGGATTTTTATTCGGCATGGGGTCGGAGTATCTCCCCCATGGCCATTAATCTGGTTGGCACAATGAGGTAACATTCCTTCATGGCCAAATGTTATTACTAGCTCGGGGTTGGGTCATGTCCCACCGAGTCTGGATTTTTTTCGACGCGGGGGGGGTCAGAATGTCTCCCCAATGGCCATGTTTGGTTGGCAAGAGGAGGCAACATTCCTTTGTGGCCAAGTGTTGAGGGTCAGACGACCTCAAAGATTCGAGAAATTATTCTACATATTGAAAGGAAAGGATAAACATGCAACAATCGAAAGACATAGAAAGTACAAAAGGTAAATTAAGAAATGTAAAGTTTTAAATACAAAGGGCCCTCTCTAGGTCACCCCGACAAACATACAGAGTAAAAAATTTTAAGTTAGGCCATATGAGCCTCGGGCTGGGGGCTATGGCATAATCTTTTTTTTCAGAGGTAGCGACAGGGGCATCGGACTCCGGGACCGAAGCAGGTTGAACAAGTTCTAGGAGAGATTCCGCAGGGTCGACTATCACCGGCTCGGGTAGAATGCTCGACTCAGGATCGAAAAGGGTGGAAGAAAGACCCGCTACAGTTTCAGGGACTGTGGAAGAGATAGGCTCAAGATCTTGACCCATTTAAGGATCTTGGCCATTCCCGGAGATTTCATACATATTACAGAAAACTTCCTCCAGATAGACCTCCCCCTTGTATATTCTCACAGCGGTGCAGACCATTTCCAAATACACTTCAGGTTGAAGCGCCCCGAATATCCCAATACAACTCTCCATTCCTTCAACCTTCCCTTATTATTTAGCAGACTTCAGCCGACCAAGCTCATCTGCCTCCATCCATCTCAAATCCTCATAGGATTTCTCCAGCAGTTTCAATTTGTCTTTCAACCTTTTCTCTGAGGAAGCTAGCTACTATTTCAGGGATTTGACATCATCATTTAGGTGTGTGGCTTCAGACTTGGCGTCATCTCTTTTACTCTTCATGAAATCCGAAGCCCAGCGAAGGGAGGCTGCCTTGGTCAGTGCTTCAGCTTCGGACTGCTTAAGGCCGCGAATCTTCGAATTGAGCCTGTCATTCTCGTCCTTGACTATCTCCAGTTGTTTAGTCAACTCTTGTTCCCGCTCAATTACTCGACTTTGAAGCCTTTGCGCTTGACCCCCTTCTAAGAGGGTGCTGACAATCAGTTCCAGGTTGGTGGACATTGCATAAACCACCTGCAAGAAAAGGCGCGAAAGTCAGTAAGGGAGGATGAAGTGAAAAAGTAGTGGATGAACGAGTTCAGCTACCTGGACAAGGAAATCGCAAGATTGGTCAACAATTTTGTAAAGGAATAGATCATCGATCTCCTTTGCTTTCTCGAGACCGGCCGTGTTTGCAATACGATTGACGGTTGAGAGAATGTGGGTTAGACGATCCCTCATATTCTCAGGAAGGTCACCGACTGCTAGAGGCGGGACACTGTTGGCAGACTCGGTGGAGGCCGCGTGACGTTTACCTTTCTGTGCCACAGATTTCTTTTTGGTGGTCTTGAAGGGAGGCTCATCGTTATCTTCATCCCTGATCTGGTGGAAGTGACGCTTCCAAGGTCCAGGGGCAGTTGGAATGGCTTGAGGAATGAAGGACCCCCTACAGAAAGGGATGACTGGGAAGCGCCGGGTTGTTGGACATGAATGATCGGTTGTTGAGGATGCAAAGGTCATGCGGATGAGGAAGCGAGATGGGTAGCTCTCTGTCTGGCCTCGGGAGGAATGAGCGTGGTAAGCCTACCCCGAGCTCCCTTAGGTTTTCCTTGGATCGCTCTGGTTAGCTCCTCGGTGATCTTATTCACATCTTTCTTGGTTGACATCCCTGCAAGTAAAAGAAAAATAGATAAGTAAAAGAAGGAGATAACATAAAAATTCAGAGTTAAAACACGGAAGTCATAAGGTCGGTCAGAGCCTACCAGACTTCTTAGAGTGAGATGGTGGAATGTGAGGGATAAGGCCCGAGGCAATTATGGATGAAGGATTGAGGAGATCGGGAGTGTTACTCCCATACAAGGATGCCGACTTGATCCGTTCTCGATTGCGATGGTGTACCTTCGGGATTTCTCCCAAACAGGCTGTGAGACTCACAAATATTAGAAGGAGTTCAGGTTAGAAACATGAATGATCAGGTTTGGAAATTACCTCCCACCCGAAAGACATTGGGGATCAGTACGCTCACACCATCCATATACTGGAGCATCCCCCAAGAGCCTTAGACCCAGAATCATTTGTCCTTGAAGTTTTTATTTGTAGCCAGAAGTTGGGAAATCAGTGGGTCGGCCCCATATAAGAAGAATGGTAATACCAACCCTTGTATTCCTTCGGGTTGGCGTTCATCCGGTACAACCTCTGCAGTTCATAAAATTCGGGCTCTCATAGACCAGACCAGCCCAGCTCCATATCACATGCAGACCGAACAACAGCTTCCATCCGTTCAGATTCAGCTGACATGGGGCTTGGTTCATACCGGCCAGTATTTTTGCAAAGTATGTTTGAATGCGCAGGCACAACCCCACTTCAAGA
The DNA here is from genome assembly GCA_019454045.1 of Zanthoxylum bungeanum. Classification (NCBI taxonomy): domain Eukaryota; kingdom Viridiplantae; phylum Streptophyta; class Magnoliopsida; order Sapindales; family Rutaceae; genus Zanthoxylum; species Zanthoxylum bungeanum. The sequence continues at coordinate 24,701 of SKCR01047484.1, forward strand.
AAGACTTTGCACACTGCTACCCGACCTATTTCAAGACGGCTGGCTAGGTCACCGTCGTCTGGGACCAGAAGTTCGATATCATCGGGAATGAAGTATGTTTCCCTCAACTCTTGCATATCCGCCTCGGTCATGGATGAGGCTCGATCCATTTCAAGACCCTCAAATTCTAGCTCACGACGACGAGGCTCAGGTCGGACAACCCTCTGTTGGTGTCCATGTCCGCCCCCATCAGAAGTGCTAGGAGATGTGTCGTAGTCTCGAGGGATTTCAGACCGTGAGCAATGTATCACTTCAGATCAGATCGGTACGTCGGGAGGAAGTATTTTGAGAGGAGTAGAGGAAATGGAAGACTCGGTGTCAGACATTCCTAGTGAAACACAAGACAAAGAGGATGGTCAGCAGAAAGTCACTGTTAGTAGAGTTTTGCCCGAAGGCTTACTGGTTACTTCCCTACCAAGTGTCAAACCCTAGAAAGCTCTATAAAAGCCCTAAGTAACACCGTGATCTTAAGTTTCTCAAGTCATAATCACAAGCACACTAAAGAAATTCCACAAACGCATGCATCCTAAACTCAAAACCCAGATCAACCCGCCAAAGCATACATCCATGAGACCCAAATTCATCTTCAAACCAAAACTATCCCAAAAAATCCACAAAAATCGAGTATACACATGAGCAAACAAAAAACCAACACAATATCAAAGAGTGTGAAACAAACAAGACAGAGATAAGTGGGGAACTTACTTGTTTTAAGGAGAGATGAAGAACGAATTCTGAGATTTGAGGAAGATTTGTAGTCGTGAGGCACCCTTGAGAGCGTTTAGTTTGCTTTGAAGAAGAAGAAGTCGTAAAAGAAAATTGGTGGGTGGTGGCTCTTTTTACAAACAAATCAGGGTAATTCTGACCGTCGGATCGAAGTGACTGGCTCGGATGGGCGCCACATGTAGGTCAGTTTGGCTTCACCGGTTAGAATCCAAATGAACAGACGGGATGAACGAGACAGTTACATCATTTGGGCGCGCAAGCCACGAGAGTGCGACAAGTGGCAGTATGAGAGGGGAACCCTAAGGCGATTTGACGCGCATTTAAGAGGGCAATGATGGCTTGGTGATTCCTAAAGGGCAGCTTTTAGAAAATCAAGAGAGGTATTTATGTGACATGATAACTCCATTGGCTAGTATGGGTTATTTTCCGACCAGAGCACATATCCATTTGGAGACCAACCGGTTCTAGCCGACCAATGACAGTCCATTTTTACACTACTTTTATAGTTTCTGACACCAACTCATCAACGTGTTGATACCAAGAACTAAGGGATAGATGTTGATAGTGATTTTTTGGGCCTCAGGGTCCTCAACAAGTTCAGAAGGGCATGAAGGGAATTTCCATTCGGGCTCGGTAATCGAGGGCATATGGCTCAGTAGAGTGGTCGGGCTCAGTCCTCATTTCCTCACCGACCCGATGAGTAAAAGTGTTCAGAAAAGCAGGGCGATCAGGGACCTCAGGTCAGGGTGGACGAGATCAGGTTGGGGTAACATTGATCGGGACCAAGTATCGAGGTGTAAACATGGCTTGGGAATTTGCATCATCCATAAAGTCTTGATATGATAAGCGCAGCTCGTAAGGTTATCTTCTGACACACGCCACCGCGTGAATGGGTGGATACAAGCTGTTATCATAAATGTAGCTTGTGGAGTATTCCAAGAAAGGGCTAGAGTTAATGAAGTGTCAGATGGCAAGTCTACTTTCGGCAGTGGCATGTTCACGTGGAATAATGCTATTTTCCTTAGTATATAAAAGGGGTTGAGTGTAATTTTATAAGTGTTAGCAATTTTCATTCAAAAAACTTGATGAGTGGTATTTATATCACTATTTCTCACTCATTTAACCAAATATTTTGTATAGTTTTCTTGAGTTTTCTGAACGTTTTGATGTGTTTTGTGTTATTTTGTAGATAAATAAAGTTTCAGGACATTCTGGAGGTGATTTGGGCCAAACCAGTGTGAAAATTGGACGAAAAGGGCATTTTGGTAAATTCCCGCGTCGCGACGCCAGGACCTTCAGCGTCGCGACGCCTAACGTGCGCCGAACAGTGCTAACGTGCGCCGGGTCCACAAATCAGAATCTGAGAAAAGTTTGACTTTGCTAACGTGCGCCGTGCCACGTGTCACCATCACAGCCGATCTGCTAACAAGCGCCATGCCACGTGTCAGCATCCTACGGTGCCGACAGTCATCATCGCCACGTGTGCCACGTGTCACTCCACGTTATTGCCACGTCATCATCCACATCACCAGGTTGACCAAGTCAAACTGCCACCTCACCGCCACGTCATCATCAGCCAATCAGGAAGTGCCACGTGTCGCAATCATACGGTGGTGACAGTCTCTTTCCCACGTGTCGCCACGTCACCGCCACTTCAGCATCAATCATTGAGTATCTAATCCTTACCTGACACGTGGCGGATAATAATCTCATCGACCAATCAGAAGCCGCCACGTGTCACAATAATTGAAGCCCAACCACCTCGCCTCGTGTCACCTTATCAGCTTATCCATAATCTGCAAACCGACGAACCAGAGCGTGCCACGTCGATAGAAGCTGGCGTAGTGACGCCAAAGGCCTTGGTGTCGCGACGCTGGAAGCCTACCAGGGCCTATAAATAGAGCTTCAAATTTCAGTTTTAGTTGTACCACTCTCTCTCATCTCTTTGATGTAAAGAGAGAGTTTCTCTCTCTACTTTCTTTTAATTTTTAGTTTTTTTAGTTTTTTAGTTTTATTATTAATTTTAATTACGTTTTGTAATAATAGTAATTTACTTATTTTTTACTTTTTACAGTTTTTACTATTTACCATGAGGAGGTAACTTCCCCAGCTATGGTGAAATGTAATTCTTTTACTATTGGTATTTAGATTAATCTCCCTTAAATATAATATATTCATTATTTAAAATATTGACTTAAAAAGGATACCGCCAGATTGGTCGGTTGGTAATTAAACTTTCTTACCGCCTATATGGCAGGTTCATGGACAAATCTTTTTACCGCCTTAATGGCTGGATTTGTAAATATTATATCCTTTTTTTTTAATAATTGTGATTTTTTTGTTGTTTTCTTTTAATTTTCTCCGACAGGATCCAGACCTTTTTGACTATCACGATATTAATTCGCTATTAATCGTCCTCTGGAAGATACTTGTGCTATTTTTACTCACCCTTTTCAGGTACTATAAATTCAGCCCGTCATTGCACTTTTGAAGGCATCCAGAGTTGAGAAAGAAATACATATAAAAATGAAAGCCACTTCAAGAAGACGAATTGAGAACATCTGTGTGTTTTGCGGTAGTAGTGTTGGTACTAAACCACAATACGTAGAAGCATCACATGAATTGGGTCGAGTCTTAGCTGCAAGGAATATGCACTTAATATATGGCGGAAGAAATCTTGGACTAATGGGGATCATTTCAAAGGTCGTACAAGAAGGAGGCAGTCACGTTTTGGGAATCATCCCAAAACCCTTGGCAGAGGCAAATCTTATTGAACCATCAAACAGAGAGGAACTGATCGTGTCAGGTATGTCTGAACGTTTGGTAGAAATGATTAACTGTGCTGATGCTTTTATTGCTTTGCCAGGTGGCTTGGGTACATTGGAGGAAATTTTTATTGTGCTATCTTGGGCGAACTTGAACATACACCAGAAACCAATTGGACTGCTCAACGTTGATGGATTTTATGATTTTCTTTGTGTGTTTCTTGATGATGCTCGGAGAAATAGGTTCGTGTCAAAACCTTTAAAAGAACTCATCTTTACTGCCAGAACTGATCCGGATCTAATAGACCAACTCATAGCCTATGAACCACGAGTTGACCCTATTCTTTCAAAGATAAATTGGTCTGAGGACGATCGTGGTAAGAGGCGTCGGATTAATCTGGATCTTAACCTTTAAATTCCTGTAGATTTTCAGCTAACCAGATATTATTTTCTAACTATTCTTCTACTGTTTAAGACATTGGGGACAATGTCTCATTTAGGTTTGGGGGAGGGAATTAGTTGATTAGTACCTTGTTTTTAGTTTGTATGTTGTTTTTATTTTTAGTCCAAAATTTTTCGAAAAATACAAAAAAATTGGAAAATTTTCAAAAATTACAAAAATATTTTGCATTTTTATTTGACTAAAAAGGTGAAATTGGTAAGAGATAGCTGAGTAAGGAGTTTCCACTCCTGAGACGTATTTCAAACCTATTTCGAAATAAGTTAAATTTTGTTTATTTCATTTTGAATTATTTAATTTGTGAATTCTCCATAATATTGACTAAAAGGAATCTGCATATGTTCAGTTAGCCGATAGTATCAACATATATAGTAACATACGGACATGAGCTAAATTGAAAAGTTTGTAATATTCAGTGCTCTAGTTTAATTGGAGGAAACATCTCAAAAAACAATGGAGTAAAAAAAAAATATATATGAGATCCGAGTTATTAAGTCTGTAAGGGTGTTTTAACACCTAGTGCCCTAAAGCCAACTGGTTTGGGAGTCACTGGCCCAAAGCTCGTTACATGGATCGAAGATGCTGCAAAAATATATATCTGAAGTCTGAGTAATTAAGTCCGTAGGGGTGTCTTAACACCTGGTGCCCTAAAGCCAACTGGTTTGGGAGTCACCGACCCAACACTCGCTACATAGACGGAAGGTATTGTATATAAATAAATAAAAAATCAAAGAAAAAATCAGAAAAATGAAAAAAATTATTCCATTGCTACAAAAAGGTGTGAAATCTGATAGAACTTTAGGACAAAAATATTACTCTCTTATCAACTGCACTTATGACTGTTGTGGGCAAAAATGAGTTGTTTAATATTATGTTGGCTATGTATATGAAGAATGGTAAAAATAATCAGAGAATTTACTTATTCGGTAATTTATAATGAAACAAAATAACTAGTAACTTGGAGTAGAAGTTTCACCTGATTAGTCACTAACTTCTTTATTCTCTTTTCGCTTGTCTTTTTGCTTTTGTGTGCATTAGTTTTATTACCTGTTTACTTTTGTAAAATGTTTGTGGGTATCATTGCTGTAAACCCTCATGAGACTACAACTCGTCCACTAGGGACACCTAGGGGTTTAAAGGCTTGTTGCATATGCTAAATGCAACTATGATCCCTACGAAAGTGGCTTAGTTAATTTATTTATGTTATTTTACTCTATGTTTTGCTCGAGGACTAGCAAAATATTAGGTTTAGAGGTGTGATAAATGGTATTTATATCACTATTTCCCACTCATTTAACTAAATATTTTATATAGTTTCTTGATTTTTGTGAACGTTTTGATGTGTTTTGTGTTATTTTGTAGATAAATAAAGTTTCAAGACATTCTGGAGGTGATTTGGGCCAAAACAGTGAAAATTGGACGAAAAGGGTATTTTGGTAAATTCCCGCGTCGCGACGCCAGGACCTTCAGCGTTGCGACGCCTAACGTGCACCGAACAGTGCTAACGTGCGCCGGGTCCACAAATCAAAATCTGAGAAAAGTTTGACTTTGCTAACGTGCGCCGTGCCACGTGTCACCATCACAGCCGATCTGCTAACATGCGCCGTGCCACGTGTCAGCATCCTACGGTGCCGACAGTCATCATCGCCACGTATGCCACATGTCACTCCACGTTATTGCCACGTCATCAGCCACATCACCAGGTTGACCAAGTCAAACTGCCACCTCACCGCCACATCATCATCAGCCAATCAGGAAGTGCCACATGTCGCAATCCTACGGTGCCGACAGTCTCTTTCCCACGTATCGCCACGTCATCGCCATGTCTGCGCCACGTCAGCATCAATCATTGAGTATCTAATCCTTATCTGACACGTGGCGGATAAGAATCTCATCGACCAATCAGAAGCCGCCACGTGTCACAATAATTGAAGCCCAACCACCTCGCCACGTGTCATCTTATTAGCTTATCCAGAATCTACAAACCGACGAACCAAAGCGTGCCACGTCGACAGAAGCTGGCGTAGCGACGCCAAAGGCCTTGGCGTCGCGACGCTGGAAGCCTACCAGGGCCTATAAATAGAGCTTCAAATTTCAGTTTTAGTTGTACCACTCTCTCTCATCTCTTTGATGTAAAGAGAGAGTTTCTCTCTCTACTTTCTTTTAATTTTTAGTTTTTTAGTTTTTTAGTTTTGTAATTAATTTTAATTACGTTTTGTAATAATAGTAATTTACTTGTTTTTTACTTTTTACAGTTTTTACTATTTACCATGAGGAGGTAACTTCCCCAGCTAGGGTGAAAGGTAATTCTTTTACTATTGCTATTTAGATTAATCTCCCTTAAATATAATATATTCACTATTTAAAATATTGACTTAAAAAGGATACCGCCATATTGGTCGGTTGGTAATTAAACTTTCTTACCGCCTATATGGCAGGTTCATGGACAAATCTTTTTACCGCCTTAATGGCTGGTTGGACTTAATTTGACTTAATCAGGATACCGCCTATATGGCTGGTTGGTAATTTTATCACAAGTTTATATATTATATTATGGGAGATATCTAAATTAGTAGTAGTAAAAGTAATTCATTTTACCTTAGCATTTTATTTTATTGTAATTTACTTTTCAGTATTTACTTTACCGTATTTTTACTTTATGTCTTTTATTTTCAAGTTTTTACTAGCCCTAGTTATGTGTTGTAACTAAATTAGTTATCTGGGGTTGTGATGACTTTTAATATCACCGTTTTATAAGGGGTTAGATTATAGCTTGGGTAATATAAAGATTTATTTATTGAGTCTTAATCTTAATGCTTTTTCATTAACTGGCCATTAATAAATTGATCTGGTAAATCTAAAATGAACTAGACATATGGATTTTAGGTTTCAGCCTTAGACTCAATAGCCCACGATCTTCCTTGAGGATAGATAACCCTTTAATAGATTTCATTACAGGATATGAATATACTTGTCGGGCGGGGGTAGCCATAATTGGAACTTAAACTTAATGAATCCAGATAATTTGGTTGACATAGACATATGGTTCAATTGGGTTAAACTGGGTATTTGTGTCTGACCATCGACAGAGGCTTACACATATTTAGTGTTCCAGGTTAATAAATCAATATATTACCCAACTTTAAGATAACCACTTCATCTTTAAAATGATATTGGAAGAAATCACAATCCTAGTTAGTTTTTAATATTGAATTTTCTTAAAACCTATTTTCGACAATTTTATTTACTTGCTTTTAATTTAGAATCGTCACCATTTCAAATCAATCAATCACCTGTTAGATACTAGTAATCATTTGACCTCATAAAAATAATAGATTAGATATTAAGTCCTCGTGAGATCGATTATTTTTATACTACTTGAACGATACGTGCGCTTGCGTTATACGTGTGTGTTTACACTGGTCAAAACTTGTAAGAGAGATAAAAAAGGGTATTTCTTGGGGAGAGTACGAGAAAGGGGTCGACCACATCTGTAATATTCATTTTAGCCTTGGTCGATCTAACCCGACTGTTGGGGTTTTGGGCGAAAGGCGCGGTAGAAGCGCGTTTCGGGCGAAATCGTAATTTTAAAACTTTTAAAATTACCGAATAAATTATTCAATATCTAATATGAATAATTTATTCATATTTCACCTAAACACATTTATTCGATATCAAATAACGACATAAACAACTAAGAAACATCGTGAAACTTTTACGAAAATTTTTTTCCGTAAAATGGCATAAAACACATTTTTGACCGAACCGACTACCCAATACACATGAGGGCTGACCAGGTCAGCCCCAATAGTATTAGGGCAGTTCATGGGCTGCCCGAATAGTGACAAATTCGCTGTTTGGACAGCTGTCACCCGGTTGGCTCAAAAGTCACCCGGTAACGCCGTTTTTCACCGTTTTCTCTTATTTCAACTCCAAAATAATTTTCGACAATTGTTCCAACACCCAAAACACATCCAATATATTCATAAGATATATTTTTCATCACCAAATGAACGGTATTTCCAGATCTGATCCAGAAGCTAAATATAGCAATTTTTCATGCTTTAATCCAATTTTTTCAAGATTAATCCAATTAATCAAAACACCAATCAAAGTCACCACACATGAACCACCCAAGAACAATTCTAGGCATTACAAGAGTGGTCATAACACTCTAGAATGACAACATATCATCAAATGATCAAATTGGATAAAATTACAATAATATTACCCAAAACAACTTCACACATGCATTAGGCTTCCAATTCCATCCACCAAAACCAAAAGCCCCAATTTTCAACAAGTAAAGAAACCCTAGAATTATTCTAAGAACACAAGAACAATAAACCAAATTTCTAAACTCAATAATGATAAAGATTACCTTTAATCTCCAATTATCCTTAAGCTTTTCTTGTTTTTCCTTCACTTTCTTCATGGTTTCTTCAAACCAAAATTTGAGAGCTTTTCTAATGGTGGTGTTCATCCATGATGGAAGAAGAAGAAAAAGAAACAAATTTTTTAATTTAAAACCACTTTCATTTTGGTCATTTTGGAAAAATTAAATCAATTAATTTAATCAAACTTTATGTTAACAAATCATATTGGTACACATAAAGTTTAATTAAATCATGCCATGTGTCACCAATAATAATTAAACATATTTCATAACATTTATGAAATATGGATATTATTTAACTATTCAAATATTTAACAATTAAAAATACATATATAATAATTAAATAAAAATACATATATAAATGGCATGTGTCAAAGTCTCATTTGAAAATTAATTAATGTGTATCTAATCAAATTATGTATCAAATACAAATGCACAATAATTATTAAACGACCAAAATCTCTTAATGCATGTGTTATCATTTAACCGTTTAAAACGATTCGAATTAACTCACTTAATCTGATGAAGTATTATGAATAATCTGTATTATTCATAACGTGTTGCCCAAGTGCTCAACGAGTACACTTCATATTGTGGGACTCTCTAAGTTTAGGTTTATCCGTCACGAAACCAAATTTCATGTCCATAATTCACCCACTCATGAATTATGATGACCACGGATAATCTTGCTAAACTATGCAAGTCGAGGTCATTATATACGTATAATCCCTCCGTCACAGGCTATCCATATTATACCAGGGATATAGATAAAAACGTCAAATTATTTCGGTATAATATAGTCGACTTTCAATTTATGATCTCTAAACGGCCATGGATTTACTAGATCGTAAACACGTGAGGATACCTATTCCCTGTACATATGACTGACATATCATATCTTGATACGCACTGGATATCATTAGCATCAGTCCACACCCAACGAACAGGCGGAGGTCTGATCATGAATAGATCGGTGACATGACTGCCATCAAAGTGTATAGGATAACTCATATATCCACTGTGGTATCTCAAGTCGAATGACCATTATGCTCGCTCAACTCGAGGAGATTCCTATTGACTTTGGTGTACCATCTATTAGGAAATCTTCAGTGAGTTTCATTGTTTATCAATAAACACCTACATGTCTATACGAGTCTCCCGAGACTCATGGTTCACTGGGATAAACCATCAGACCAAGTCACAATATACGACATGTACTGGTCTCAGCGGATTTTACTAACCGACCCGTGTTAGTAAATATTGATCGGAAACTTTATTTAAGGATATACAACTTATAGTGACGCTTCCCAATATCAATTACAAACTACGTTGTAAATCCTAGGGTCTTTGTCTAATATACATGTATCACTAAATCAGATTTAGTTTCAATATAATCATAATTAGATATATAATCGTAATTAGATCGAATATGTTTATAAAGACAAGAGGTGCTACCATTAAATATCAATATTATGGAAAATGAAATTACTCGTATTCATGAATCGGACATAAATACGATCCGGATTGGCACTCTGAGCACCAACCCTAACACCGACCACTTTATAAAAACTCTCTTTCATTGTGTCTGTGGACATAGGCCAGATCCACTCCGCTGATCCACGTTAAATCATCTGTTTTTATCTGTGTGTTTTCGATTTTCTGCTAAGTTTGCTTTTGGTTCACAACAAACCAAACAAATTCACAGTTGAAGGAAGATTTGTTCGAGGAACGAGTTTCCAGATTTGTCCCTGGAACGAAAATCAGCCGTCAACATTTACTTTTATTACTATTATTATTATTTTTGTTAGTTTCATGTGTGTTGACAACTTCTGTGACAAAACAAGTTCAATTGAGTTATAATAAGTCTTATAGATCTCGGAGCAATCGTACTAGTATTTGGAAGACTTTGCATGAAAATATCAAAAGCTCGTCTATGCTGCGTTTATTATTGTGTTTGAACGAGGTTTTTTAGTATCATGTTTGTGCTCACGTTCGAACAAAATTGGATAGAGGCTTCCCGTACATGGTGCGTTCTTCATCCTGTGAGAACGAAACCTTCCAGAGAATTCCCGTTCGTCATGCGTTCGTCAAGCCATTCAAAAGGATTTAAGGAACATTGCGTGTTTGTCTTGCGTGCATTGGGCGTTCGAACAGATTTTGTTATTTTCAAGTCTTTTCTAGACTAGGAATGTAATATCCGGGAATTCAGAAACTCTTCCGGAAGATTTTTGTATTGCATATCAGGTCTCGAAAAGAGACAATGTCTGAGAATAAGAGTTTAAGTGTTGAAATATAGCTTGAAATATTTTAAAATATGGATTTTTTGCATTAGGAATCGCGCAATCCAAAAGAACCATTTACGCGATTTATGTATATTATTTTATACTGATAAAGTTTATTTTTTGACTATGAATATTGCAAACGAACTCCGATTGAGGGAATTCTAGAACAGTCGAACACTTTTTTATAAGACGAACAACTTTCGTGTTGAACACTTTTATTATATTTCAAGGAGAAGAGTCTCAATTTAGATTATTTCAGTTTCAGCCCTATATTAGGAGTCAAAGTGCAATAATGTGAGGACCAAATTATAATTTTTCCAAAATTTTATTATAAAATGCCAAAATTTCAGCATATTGCATTTCAACCCCTCAAACCATTCACACACTACGGTAACACACACAAAGAACGCTAGAGAGAGAGGGAGAAGATGGCGCCAGCAGACGACCCTTCGACCGTAGACGGTGGCGCATGTCGTGCCATCTTGATCATCAGGCCATGACGCACCTCATGGTGCCTGGCGATTATCCCAAAATGACGTGGAGGAGGCACAGTGGATAAAGACAGGTGCAGTTTTGCGTAGCCTGATCCTGACTCATTGTTTCGATCCACGAGTCAAGCCACCCGCTAAATCAAAGCTCACGGAAAGTACTACAAGTTGGAGGTGTCAGTTTCTCAATTCTGTGCTTGGTGGCACGTAAAATGAGGCAAAACCGACTGCCATGTGGGGTCGTGTAGCTCGAGTTCTCCAAATAGAATTCTGACCACACCAACGCGTTTGTGAGCTCGTTTGGAGTCTGTTGGTGGCCTCGAAAGCTCGGTAAGACACTTCGATCGAAATTCTTTAATTTTGGGTGTGTCGGAAACTTTTCGAATAGCTTCGGAAGCTTCCAGTAGTATTCGTAGCTTAAATTGTGAGATACTGATTTATTATGCTTGAGTAGCTTTAAATTGAGTAATTGTAAGGTTCAAGTGAAATCAGAGAATTCGGGATCAATCCTAAGCGGTACCATACATATATATATATGTAATATTTTACATAGACATATATATTTAGTTTAAAGTTATATAAATAATCATAGAATTTTCATGAATTTTATAAAGCAGATCAAAATACATACATGTAATAAAATTGAATTATAAATTTATTAATCAATCATATTTTGAATATTTTTGCTTGTAGGACATAAAAACCCCAGCAGGTTTATGATAACTAATATTTGAGCATTGGTAATCAAATAGGACTTGTATTTAGCGGGCCCAATGACAGGCTCTTTATTTGAATTTGATTGAATGTTCCAACTTAGAATTTTGACCACCAACAAAGATTCTTGACTATTCCGAATCGGAAAATTCATCACAATGAAAGATATTTTTTGATCACACACCCACTGTGTCACATTTTGATATTGAAGAGATGCTTTCACAGTACTATAAATAAGGGAGTTTTATTCACTCATGCTCCAAAACATAACAGAAATGAAGTCTTCTTGCTCATCTGTCATCCCATTTGTTTTTATTCTTGTTTTATCATATAATTGTTGGGTTTGTTTTGCCAATGTTCATGAAAATTTTCTTCAATGCATTTCTATGCACTCTGTGAACTCCTCCTCCGTTAATAAAGTGATTTACACCAAAAACAATTCCTCGTATTCATCCATCTTGAAATTTCCTATACAAAACTTAAGGTTCTCAACACTCAACACTCCAAAACCTCAAGTCATTATCACACCGTTGCAAGTATCCCACGTTCAAGCAGCCATTAAATGTTCCCAAAAACATCGATTGGAAATTAGGATAAGAAGCGGTGGTCATGACTTTGAGGGTCTATCTTATGTTTCTGATGTCCCATTTGTAATCATTGATATGATGAATTTGAGCTCAATTAGTGTTGATGTATCAGAGAAAACAGCTTGGGTTCAATCTGGTGCCACTCTTGGCCAATTCTATTATAGAATTGCTGAGAAAAGTAAAAATCTTGGCTTTCCAGCCGGAATTTACCCAACTGTAGGGGTTGGTGGGCATTTTAGTGGTGGAGGGTATGGTTTCATGTTGCGTAAATTTGGCCTTGCTGCTGATCATATAATTGATGCTCACGTGATTGATGCCAAAGGTAGATTTCTTGATAGAAAATCAATGGGAGAAGATCTATTTTGGGCCATTCGAGGCGGTGGAGGAGGTAGCTTTGGTGTGGTTGTTGCATGGAAAGTCAAGCTGGTTACTGTTCCATCAACTGTGACTGTATCTACAGTTATAAGAACCCTGGAACAAAATGCAACAAAAATCGTTCACAAATGGCAGTATGTTGCAAATAAGCTTCATGAAGATTTATTTATCAATGTTGTCTTAACTACATCGAATTCAACAATGGTGGCTGAATTCACATTGCTGTTTCTAGGCGGGGTTGATAGACTCCTTCCATTGATGCAAAAGAGCTTCCCAGAGCTCGGTTTGACTAAAGATGATTGCACAGAAATGAGCTGGATTGAATCGGTCCACAAAAATGCTGGATTCCAAAAGGCGGAGTCCTTGGATCTATTGGTTGAAAGGAATTCAAGAATCAAAGCGTTTTACAAAGGAAAATCAGACTATGTTAAGCAGCCTATTCCTGAAAATATTTTGAAAGGAATATATGATAGGCTTAGTGAAGAACAGGGACTTACAGGTTCCGTGACGATGATTCCTTATGGTGGGAAAATGAGTGAGATTTCAGAATCTGAAATTCCATTCTCACACAGAGCTGGTTACATCTACAAAATTCTGTACGGAGCAAAATGGGGAGAAGATGGAACATCTCAACAGTATATTAATTGGATTAGAAGATTGTACAGTTACATGACTCCCTATGTTTCAAAAAATCCTCGAGAAGCATATGTCAATTACAGGGATCTTGACATCGGAACAAATAACCAAGGATACACAAGCTACAAACAAGCTATCATATGGGGCCAAAAATATTTCAAGAACAATTTTGACAGGTTGGTTCAAGTGAAGACTCTGGTTGATCCGCACAATTTCTTTAGAAATGAACAAAGCATTCCACCACTTTCCTCTTGGACGAAGAAAAATGGTGATTAAAATCTATTTTTGGGTATTACTAAGTTCCTATTATTTATGAATTAAACATACTACAAAAAAATAAGAATCAGGGATAAATGTGTAATGGTAAATAATTTCTTCTTTATGATGATTTGCGGCATGATTTCATGCATATATAGTCTAATAAACCTCATATGTTTTGTAATTGTGTTGGACTCTTTTTGAGAGTTTCGTTCGAAATGTTCATGAATATATTCACGGTTTTTCTCGGTCAAAAATAAGAATATCTAATAAATTATATGTGGCACCTAGAGATGACAATTTGGGTCAGGATTCGTTTATTCGTTCGATTGAATTCGCTTTAAAGCGAATACGGATTTGAAAAATGGATTCGTTTAATAAATGGGTCAATTCGATTCGATTCGTTTATTAAACGAATCGAATACAAATTTCAGTTCATTGATTCGTTTATAATTCGTTTTATTATTTTTATTTATTAGTTCTTATTATTTTTCAATTAAGATTCGAGAAATTATGGTTAATTACCATAAAAAGTAATATATTCTATATTTAGTGAGATATTTTTAAAAAAATATATTAATTACATATTTCATATGTATATATTTATGAAGAATTAATGTAAATTAAGTGTGGTAAATTATTTTATTAAATAATATCATGACTAAACTAATATTCGTATTCGATCCGTTTAATAAACGAATCGAATACGAATCTTGATATTATGATTCGTTTAATAAATGAATCGAATACGAATCCATCACATTTTGATTCGATTCGTTTAGGATTCGATACAAATTCGATTCGTTGATTCGTTTTGCCACCCCTAGTGGCACTGTCCTCCTTTTCTATAAGAAAAACCTCATCTGTTTTATTTTGAATAAATAATTATTTTCTTCTATTCGTTTCTATTTTTTCTTACACTATTTTATCTTGAAGTGTAAAAATTAGGGGTGGCAATCTGGGTGAGAATTCGTTTATTCGTTCGGTTTAATTCGATTAGCATTAAAAAAAATATGAATTTGAAATAATTGATTCATTTAATAAATTGATCAATTCGATTCGTTTATTTATTTATAATTCTTTTTTTTTTTTTTTTTTGAAAAGCTTGATTGTATTAAAGATAATAAAATTACACTAAAAAACCACGCCTATTGCATTTACGCACACCCATTCAGCTCTATTACACCCATGAACGATAATAATGATGCGTTAAAGGCATTAGCAATCAAACCGAAAATATACGCAGCAGATCAGAAGCCTGAACCTCATAATAAATAACCCTCAAATTCAAAACGGAGACATCAAATAATGAAATTACCGATAAACATACAATAAATAAACTCTCTATACCCCAAGAATGAAGTGAATTGGGTAATGACCTAAATATACGGAAATAAAAATTCTTGCTGATTTTACGCTACTAATTTTGTAGCTTTACTAATTGAGCTTATTCCAAGTTTCTAAATAATATACAAATATGAAAATAAACTTGTGATAATTAAAAGTTAAAGGATAGAGAAAATGACACCGGTGATTTATAGTGGTTCTGCCAATAATGCCTACGTCCACTCCTCCAAGCTACGTGATTACGCCCAAAAAGTACTTGCGGCTATCGCAGTATAGTTGGGGTGTCGATTCCTCAGCGAGATGATTACAAGGACTGGTTTACTTAAACAAAAACGTTTAGTAGCAACTTAATGAAAATATAGATTGAATTGATAATTTAAAGTAAATATTAATAGAAAAACGTAAAAGATATCAATAGAGAGAGGCAGCAAAGCATCGGGAATCCCTCTTGTATCAAATTCCTATATCCGGTTATTGATTCCTGTTATTACTCAATTGAAGGTTTCACATCCCAAACCAACAATCAGAAAATATTCAATTCTAAGCATATTAAATTCTAAGGTAATTGGTGATTTATTTTCTCTATGTTAACAGCACACAAAGTCATCGTTACGACTTATCTAACGTCGACAATATACCCTCAGGCAATACTGTAGCAGAAGACCAAATCATAAAATAACTTTACCAGTCACAACTGGGTTCAAAAATCACACATAGAAGAAACATGATTGGATCTATATACAAGTTTGACAAAAACAATTTCTGGATTCATAAAATGAAAGATAATAAAGAATAATAAACATCAATTGTATTAAATGTTCAAGAGTTTATAGGAATCAACAACATGAATATAAAAACTTAAATACAAGAGTTCATCCTTAGTTTTGCCTAGGAGATTAGTTCTCCATGCAGAAGATAGATATAGCCTGGATAGATCGGAGAGATATCATGTCGACTTGAAGTTTTTCGTTCCTCTCTCTCGAAATTGTATTTGTGGCTCTTTATTGTGTGTTCTCCCTCTATTTCTCTCCTCTTTTCTCCTCCTTTTAGGGTTTGGACGAAGTTGGGTTTATATAGAGAAGTCACGGAGTCCATATACGCATAAAACGCATCAAAATCAGGTTTTTGGGTCTTCCGGGGCGTCACGGAGCTGGCAATTGGCGCCGCGGTGCCAAAGCTGCGGGATGTTTGTATGGAGGTGTGTAGGAGCCGCGGCGGCCAACTTTTTTTATGGTTTTTCGCGTCCTATTTTCGATGCTCCCGCGTGCTTTCGATGCGTCTGTTTATTCCCGAAACATGTGTATTTGCTCCATTCTTCATGTTCCAATGCTTTCTAATAACAAAGCACAAAATAAACTCTAATTAAGATTAAATACATGATAAACAAGCCGAGTTAGCGATGTTCAAAGTACACTTTCATGCACTTATCACTGCGCTTGAAGATTTCCACTAAGTTGAATCCACAACTTACACCGAGTTTTCCATGTCTCACCAGCAACCAAGAGTGTTATCCTCTAGGTTCACTCCAAACCTTTACACAAGAGTTTTATCCATAAATTCACTCAAAATCTTTACAATGAGTTTTCTCAATAGGTTTACTCACAAACCTTTACAATCTACCCTTTTGACTATATCCACTCACAAAAGGATTTCACAACCTCAAGTGTTTGATAATGAAGTTTAATGAATAACTTGGGCACTCACAAAGATAATGAAGATTTAGTGTGATTTGCTAACCCAAGAAATCTAAGCTCACTACAAATGACATGAAGGTGTAGTGTGTAAGCTTGGGTACGAGAGTGTATAATGATGAAGGTTTTATTTACTCTCTGTTTTTGCCTTAGAAGAAATTATTTTAAGGTGCAAGCGTTGGGCAAAAAATGAATTTATGACTCAATATATAGTGAAGATGTGAACTGCCCAAACTGTTTTGTCTGAGACCAGTATGCCGGTCTGGAGAGGCCGGTCTACTGGTATGTCAAAGTATAACGGCTATATTACCGTTGAAGATTCAAGCGCTATACCAGATTACTGATCGGTATGGAGGCCGGTATACTTTTAAGCTTACCGGTATGGGGATCGATATGGTTTGTGCCAATTTTCGAGAGCATGTAAGATATGAAGGTTGATCTGTATGAAGACAGATATACTCTATGCCAATTCCATTAACTATGCAAACTCCAGACAGACCGGTACGGGTGATCGGTATGGAGTAGCCTGATTTCAGAGGCGATGCAAAGCTACTCATAACAGAACAGAGACATCAGTATGCCGGTGTAGGGGACCGGTATACATGTCTCAGTGCCAAAATACAAGATTTGAAGGTTTAAAATATTTTGCACATGACCCTAATGCATCTATATGAATGTGCTTATGTCATATGAGCTTAGAAAATTAAATTAACAACTCACTTATAAAGAGAGACATAAGCTAAGACTATACAAGAATATTATTCGTTTGTCGCTTGAGTTTTCACATCTATTACTCTTCACCACCAATGTGCTTCGACATTTTTGTGTAATGTCCGCTAATGCGTGTCGAAGACTTCTAGTGTTGCATCATCAAAATCTATTTTGAGAATATGTCGCTAACAATCTCCCCTTTTTTTATGATGGCAATCTTTAAAACTTGTGAAGCTTTGAGAGTCCAAAATTATTGATGATTTTTCTCTCCTTTAATATTATCTTCCCCTCAATGTGTGATTGTCTTCAATATAGCTCTATAAAACTTAAATAAACACATTAGTACAAATTTGCTCCCCCTTAATACATGGGTGATGGTATACAATTTTTAATCTCATTCCTATGATTTCTCCCACTTTGACATTATCAAAAAGGATTGAGAAACAAAAATTTAAGTTCTATGAGTTACCAAACAATATATGTGCATAAAACATATCAAAAGGTTCATTAACATGCACACTTAGCATTATCATATATTTCTCCCATATTGTCATATAATGTAAAATTTATGCAAGGAACAACAAAATCCCCCAAGATAAGCGTATATCCATGCATTTCATTTTTAACCAATAATTCTCAATGGCAAGGCATATTCTATGCTAAGCATTCAAAAGATCACACAAATCATACGAACCAATAAGTCCACTGTGATACCATTTTATACTAAATAAGGTTAATAATTGTGATTAATCAAATGAAAAACCAATTGAAATACAGTTTGTCTAATCACTAGTATGCTTCAGAATTAAGTTCAATCCATATCAATTGAAATAGGCATACATATATAAGTTGGAGAAAACGGTACCAATGTTTCCGTGAGCACGAATTTTACCTAATATCGTTGTCACGGAGTGACATATCCATTTTTTTTTTTTAGGATTGCATTTAATATTCTTCTATTTTTGAGCTCTTTCTTCATTTTTGTTGAGTCTTTGGGATCATTTTGCATTTCTCATTCAGAACCATTCTCAAAGCTCCCCCTATAAAGTCATTTAAGTGCATTTTGGTACCCCCCCCAAACTTTTTGGGTCCATGGGGATTAATTTTGATTCATTGGGGAATCTATGCATTTACATTCACATTCGTGTTCATGCACTCAAATATTTTGTGTCTTTTCTTATCCATGCATGACATGTGATATTTTCGTTAAAAGTAACATGTGCATGAGAATTCGATGTATTTAAAAAATAATTGTTCAAATATTTTTCCTTCATGTGAGGCTTGTATTCTAATCCACATTTTCCAAACATATTTCTTTGTGAACCACATAGCATTTTAAAATTCTTTTCACCTTGAATGAACTTGGTCACAATGCATTACAAGTAATCTAATTTCTTATTCAAATCATCATTTCAATTTTCAATAATTCACAAGCACATGTTGATTTAGAAGTAGATTCTTCATTTTGCATGTACTCTACACAAAGTCCATGATCTTCATTTAAACACATGTTCTCATTATTTAAAGCATGGATTTGTTCAATAAGAGATGCAAGCTCATTTTGTTCAATCAATACATCATTTTCATGCTTGAACTTTAAGAAAATATCATCATTTTCCAAGGCATAAATTTTATTCATACATGATGCATGTTCATATTGAAGTAATGTATGCTCTTTCTTAATGAAATTATATTTCTTTCTAAGAGCATCATATTTATCTTGCAACTCATTCAACATGTCAAACATTTCATCACAATCGAAAATTTCATTATCACAAACAACAATAATTTCTTTTTCCGATTCCCCCCAGGATTTTCTATATCTATGAATGCCAAATTACAAGTTTCATCATTTGATGAGCGAGAATCAAAATTGCATTCATTCAATTCATTGTTTCCTTCATTTAGAAATTCTAAAGATTTTCATAATTCATATGCATTTGTAAATTTGAGAATCCTATCAATTATGCTTTTATCTAATGCTTGATATAAAAATTTAAGTGCATTAGAATTTACAGAAGTTTTTTGCCCTCTCGTGATCTCTTTATATCCACCAACGTTGTAGGTGAGCAAAAAAGTGAGCATTCTTATTTTCTAAAATTTGAAGTCCATTCCGTCATAAAATGACGGTCAATCGGTGAATGCTCATTCGACAAAATTTGATGAGTAGCTTGTAGAAGTCATGATCGATTCTTGGATAATTAAGTGAGAATACTTCACAACGATACCAAATGAAATTACCTACAAGCATAAAATAAAAAAATTACCCGAGAGGAGTGTGAATTGGGTAATGGCCTAAATATGTGGAAATAAAAATTCTCGCTGATTTTACGCTACTATGCTTGTAGCTTTACAAATTGAGCTTAGGTCAATTTTCTCAATCATAATATATTCCATAATAGCAAGTTTCTAAATAATATGCAAATATGAAAATAAACTTTCGATAATTAAAAGTTAAGGGATAGAAAAAATGACATCGGTGATTTATAGTGGTTCGGCCAACAATGCATATGTCCACTCCCCCAAGCCGCGCTTGAAGATTTCACTAAGTTGAATCGAAAACTTACACTGAGTTTTATGTGGCTCACTCGCAACCAAGGGTTTTGTCCTTTAGGTTCACTCCAAACCTTTACATAAGAGTTTTATCTCTAGGTTCACTCTGAAAACCTTTACAATGAGTTTTCTTAATAGGCTTACTCACAGACCTTTACAATCTACCCTTTTGAGTATATCCACTTACAAAGGGATTTCACAACCTCGAGTATTTGATAATGAAGTTTTATGAACAACTTGGGCACTCGCAAAGCTAATGAAGATTTAGTGTGAGTTGCTAACCCATGTGATGAACACTAAAAAATATACATTTATTAAAAATAAAATTAATCATTTTACACTTGTAGTTTCATTAATTCCCTTAATTTAGCATATTTGTGAAATAATAATTAAATTTATGTTTTATATAATTTTATTGTGATTTTTATTTCTTGTGTAGGTAAAATAATACTTTGGATGCATAACTAGAAAAATGGAAGTGACATTTGGATTTTGGAGGCCAGAAACTTGAAAGGGCGTTCTAACAATGTACAATTTTGGAAATTCCAGTTTTACATAATTTTCGTAATTTGGCCATAACGTTTTACTCTGATATCAGATTGAGGTAATTATAGTTTCATATGAGAGAAGACTCAAATATCTACAACTTTGCTATTTACAAGAGTTTCTAGTTCTGAGGTTTTCAAGGTCGAAATTGGTGAATAAGTAGATATGTGTTGCATTTAATTTAATTATTAGAAAAAAAAAGTTTAAAAAAAGTTGAAAGGTGGATTGTTACAAATGTTAACAAAATGATCAACAAAAATAAAAATAAAAAAGGAAAAAAGGAAAATGAAAAAAATTAGTAAAAATTTATTATTTGTATTTGATTTGAAAAGTTGTAATTAATAATTGAGATATGAGCACTTCTACTATAAATAGAGGTGCTCACCTCTCATTTTCTTCGTGCTTATTTCATTTTCTCTCTTGAAGAATTTGGAAGAAGTGTACTGTGTGTTTTATTTTTCTTATAATCTCTTTTTGTTCTAGTAATAAAATTATGCATGTTTTTATTGAAATCATGAGTAGCTAATTTTATCCTGCTGGGGTAAAAGGTGATGCTCCTTATATGAAAATATAGATTAATCTTACTTATATTATAATATAGGAATTGTAATCTAAAGACTAATATTTAATTTAAATCTGAATTAATTATTGATAAATTTTGTTACCGCCTATATGGTTGGTTTCATTTATTTGGCATAATTGAGTACCTAATTAGACTTGTCATAGACAAATATTATCACCGTCTTTATGGCTGGCTTTATATGTTTTGGCATATTAATTCCTGAAATAAATTAACTGGGTAATAATGATAATTTATATATTATAACAAGTAGGATTTCTCTAAATTTGAAATATTAAAAGTGGATTCCCTAGCCCCCAATATTTTATTTTATTATTACAGTCCAATTTAAAATTGTCAATCACTTCAAACAATTCAATTTTTTTATTTTCACTCGAATTATTATTTTATTTTACTAAACTATTCCCTGTGGATCTACCCGGACTTACCGGGTTATTTTATTACTTTGACACACTTATAATTGGGAGTAAAGAACCACTTTATGAGTGTGTCGAGTTTTCGGCGTCATTACCAGAAAATATAATTTAGTAGATAGAATAATAGAAATTAACAATAAAAAATTCAAAAAATCACTCACACAACACCCCACGAGCATGCAATCGAATATGTGTTTTGCAAAATTACTTTTTTTCCCAATTTTTATTTGAAACGTAAATATCTTCGAAAATATAAAGTGTTTC